>JAOUQZ010000027.1:7609241-7633057 GCA_028564935.1 Neosilurus hyrtlii
GCTGAGATGGGCGCCAGCCTCCCCGCGACCCTAAGTAGGAATAAGCGGTTCAGAAGATGAATGAATGAATGAATGTTCACAGTGTTGATTTGGCCTTCAACTTCCCCAGATCTCAAGCAATAATAATAATAATAATAATAATAATAATAATAATATGAGAAAACTTAAGAATTGGATTGACTTTGACCAGAGCCAAAGTAAGGTGGTTAAACGACTGGTTCTGTTTATCTATAAAGCAACAGGCCTTGTGGGGAGTTCCTGGTATGTAGTGGTTAGTACCTTCCAAAGGTTCCAAAGACATCCAGTGAACTGGCAAAAGTGTCATTGGTGTCCAAGACTCATTGGTGTCCATACAGAGTTAGAGCTAATATGTCTGGAACTGATATTATGACTGAAACTGGTAATGCTGGCTATAATATAAAGGTATCAGAAAATTGTGCATTGCAGATCACTGCGTATAGGGCTGCCTAGCCACAGACCAGTCAGGTGGTGTTAATGTTATGTCTGATCAGTGTATATTTTTTTTATCTAGCCATATATCCAATTTTAATCATTCATATGTCTATATATTTTGCTTAATAGTTAACAAATGCTAAATTATTTACTGTTTAATTAAAAAAATTATTTATATTTTACTTTTCTCTTCTACATGATACCCCAAGATTAAAAAAAAAAAAAAGTCCTGCCTTGATATGACACATTCCTAAATTAATCTTTTGGAAAGAAAAGGGCTAATTCGCTATCAGCTCTAATTGTAACATGTTCTGCAAGGCTGAGAGTAGGACACGTGGTGCTGACTACCAATTAAAGCGGGTGCCAGACAAAAGACTGTTTTTCATAGACAAGAGCAAGAGGAGGCAGGGGGAAGGGGGCTATAGAGACAAAGTGGAATTGAATCCAGGAGATATTCATGTCCTTTATTCACATTTCCTTTTGCCAAACCAGACAAAGCTGTAGAACTAGAGGAAAGAGAGATGCGTGAACTGTGGTGATGAGGCAGACTTTTCTGTAATGAATATAAGACAAGAAAACAGACAGTGATGAAAAGAAAACACTTGGGCCTATTGCACATTTCAAATTACGTTTTAGATGAATGAATGAATTAGATAAATAAAACAAAAACCTACTATTAGAAGGATGTCTGTATCTGATGTGTTTTTGTGTCTCTGGGATTCGAATCCTGAGCTCAGCAAGGGAGTTTACATGTTCTCCCCATGCTTGCGTAGGTTTCCTCTGGGTAGTCCGTACTCTGGGTTTCCTTCCACAGCCCAAAGACATGCATATTAGGCTAATAGGCTGTTCCAAATTGCCCCTAGGTGTGAGTGTGAATGGTTGTGTGTGTTAGCCCTGCAATAGACTGGTGAGCTGTTCAGGATGTACTTCAACCATAATTGTCTGAGAGCTCCAGCCTTCCCACAACCCTAGTAGGAGTAAGTGGTTTGGCAAATTAATGAATGAATATTTTCTAATTATAGTGAGTAATGGTGAAAATTTTTTGAAAGTGCATGTAATTCTGGCCTGTCAATGGTCTTAAGAGTTGAATTCCCCTTTGTGCACCATGCAAAGAATTACATATAAGTGAGAAAGTCTGAAGGCTTTATTTTGGGTCATCATCTATCCTCTATCTAGGGACTCTTTTGTTGGCCGGCCCGACTGGTTAGTTCACTGTCGGTTGCTGGTGGTCATGCCACAATTTTGTGTGTGTGTGTGTGTGTGTGTGTGTGTGTGTGTTGTGTGTGTGCTTGTGTTGTGGGCTAAGTCCTCAGAACAGCTGGGCTCCATCACTTCTCATTGTGGGCTTGGGAGAGACAGAGCTGACAGAGTGATGCACAGAGCCCCGTCCCAGCTAATGACTGCACCATTCTCCATCATTATCCCCATCATTAGGAAATTAGAGGGACAGAAGGTATTTACAGTAAACCTGCCACCTCCCAAGGAGAGATAAATAGAAACTGATAAATGGGACTCCACAGCCGTCGCCTGTCGATTAACCTTCCGATTGCCCAACGTGGGTGTGTGCGTGGTTAATAATCATTAAAGCCTGATAACTGAAACAGGTACATATATGGTTTGAGGACAGAGACAACTGGTGTGGGTGGGTTAAAATACACAGTGTAGTCTGTCAAATAATTAATTGGTGGAAATTACTGGGGTTTTGACTCTTTACTATAGAAACAATGACTAAGGTGCAGAAGATCAGAATGTCAGCTTTAAGGTTATGATGCTATATCATTCCAATGGTGCTACCACATTTAAAATCATGCAGACATGGTGTCAGCATCATGAACAGCAACCATAACAACCAGCAAAACATAACACCACGTGCACCAGTGATGAGGTGGGATTTATTCAACCATGGCTGAAGGACGATAATGACTCTAAGTGCTCTCGGCTGGCAAATGAAGCCAGAAAGCTGAGGGAGATCCATAATGGAGAGAGAGAGAGAGAGAGAGAGAGACAGAGAGAGAGAGAGAGACAGAGAGAGAGAGAGACTACAGATGTACTATTTCATGCTATTTTTAACCTCTCTACCATGCAGATTTATGGCTCCCCAATCAGCTTCCCAGTATTTCATGCTGACTCCTGGTCCTCCATGTATATTGCCAGTCCTTCATTTAGATTTCCTTTCTTCCATCCAGATTCCTTTTTCTCTGTGCAATTGGACAGTCTTGCTAAACTTGGTGATTTCTGGTTATGTGTTTTGATTCCCAGTCTGCCATGCAGATTCATTATGGATGCCTGGTCCTTCATGCAGATTCTTGTTTCTCTGTGCAAATGGTGAGCCTTCCATATACTGTAGATTTCCATTGTTCTTTGCATATACCTTGTCATCTGTCTAGACACCTGGCCACCCACCAAGATTCCCAGTCCTCCTTGCAGATTTCTCTCCTTCATTGTAGCATTCCAGTCCATGAGGTAAAGACTTGTTTTGTCTTGCCTTGCCCTCTACACAGGTTTTCAGTCCAAGCATGCCGATCTTTTGCATTATTTAAATTACAGTACTTAGTTACCCTAGCTGCAACCTCCTTTTTGTTCATTATATTTCCTTAGTATAGTCTTTTTTCCTTTTCTTAATTTTGACCTTGTTTTCATTAAGAATAGATTAACTCTCCATGTTTTAAACAACAGGAAGTTTGAACCCTGCCTGGTGTGTCAATGCCAAATTCTGGGCTATTCCTTTAGACCATTATTTAAGAAGGTAATTACATGCTGCATGTAAGAATGCTGTATTGACTGTCAAGCACATTATGTCATGAATAAACTACATACTATCAGGAAAAAATGTGTAAAGTCAGTTAGTTTTATAATGCAAAAGCACATTAGTTAAAATTTCCAACAATGTAATTCTATCAGAATACTCACTCACTCATTTGCTGAATCGCTTAATCCTGCTACCACGGTCACATGGAGGCTGGTGCCTGCCTCAGCTGGGTGCACTCTGAACAGCTCGCCAGACCATCCCAGGGCAAACACACACAACCATTCACACTCACATCAACATCTATGGGCAATTTGGAACAGCCAATAACTGTACTTTATAAAGTACAGAAAACAATATGCAGAGGATAGAGAAAGGAAGTTGAAAAATGCTATAAAATACCACTTGTATTGAAATATTATGATGATGTAAGAGAAACCAATCAATAATATGTTGTATCTGTTTTGTTGCAGCGCTGTCGTCACCACGTCACGAATAAAACATCACAGTCACAATGTTGCAAAGACATCTTGTATAATTATTGTTGTTGTTGTAAATGTTTTAAGAAAATTGTACCTGTTTTCACAAATTATATAAATGTCTCCATTTCATCTCTTCTCATTTGCCAAACTGCTTTATCCTATTAGTGTTAAAGGGAGACTGGAGCCCATCTCAGCCAACATTGGGCAAAGGCAGAGTACACTCTGAACAGCTCATCAGATCATTGAATGGCAAGCACACACACAACCAATTTGAAACAGCCAATTAACCCAATATTATTGTCCTTGCACTGTGGAAGGAAACCGGAGTACTTGGAGGAAACCCACACAAGGACAGGAAGAACATGCAAACTCCACACAGAAACTCCCGAGCCTAGGACTCGAACCGAGGATCTTCTTGCTGTAAGGCAGTCATGCTAAGCACTACATAACCGTACCACCCTTCGATAAGTTTGATAAGTATAATTTTATAATAGCAAACAGAAAAGCTGCCTTGCATGGTATGCAGTAATTAGAAGGCCATAATGATGGTAATTTAAGAGTTCATTTTGTTCCCTCTAGTGAATGAGAGAGTCTATCAATTTCTGCATTAAACCAAACAGCAGCTGCATCCCAAATTGTTGCCTAAACTGCTGTTGGGTCCTTTCCTTCTTACCGCCAAACAGGGTAGTCCAAGCAGTTTGTCATAATCTATTTACACCCTCCCCATAAGACCACTTTTTTTGCTCTCCAGGTAGGGGAAAGTAGAGATTTGATTAATGATTACATTTATTTTCTAATGAGCATAGTAAGTCCTAATTTTCACTTTATGAACATTTCTCTATCTTCAGACTAGCATTTAAAAGGTGTTCAAACGTTCACCCTATGAAAAAGTGACAATGGATGCTTACAGCATGAACTCTCACTCATATGCACTGGTAGTGTCATGTGAAGCCATGTGAAATCTAAAAAGGACTACAAACCATGACTTCTTTAGTTGTTTATTAGTACAACTTTAGTACAAAGTACAAAGTAGTTTCATTCTCAAAATGTTTTCAAATTCGTTGTGCGACATTCATCATATTTTGGTTGCCTGGTTTGTGAACTCATCACAAAAATGTTTTAAAATTGTACAAAACAAAATCAATTTTAAACGTGTTTGAAATTTCTGCGAATGTTGCAAAATGAGGCTCTGACATGAAGTAATCTTAAGCTCTTCTCAAACAGTCCGCAAATGTTGCGAAAAGGTCACAAAGTTGTTGTTTTGCTTGCAAATTATTAGTTTTTCATTTGCAAAAAAAGCAGCAATAGGAGACTTCCACACGGAAACTTGGTGAAAAGTTGTTTTGTCATCATTCGTATTTTCTTTGAATTTTGTTCACGCTATTAAAGCAAGAATAAAAAGCATATAGTTAGAAAACAAAAGCAAACTAAAGCGACCGATTTACAATAGGAAATTAGCTTTTTTTCCTGCCAAACATCCACAAACCAATTGCAAATTATTCACAAATCAGTCACAAATTGTCGTGCGACCTTCTTGCGACTTTTTTTACGATATACATATTTAAGACACAAAATATTCACTTGCATGTGGAGTCGCAAAACACCTTGACATGAATTTCAAAATTCACAAAAAAATCAATTCACGTCAGTCTCTTTTCTCTCAGATCTCTAGTATGATCACCCCCTTAGCCTCAGCTTCCAGTCCCTAAAAAAAGCTGATTTCACCCACACCTCTCTATTTCACCTATAAAGAGCTGATATTGGTCTTTCTTGTCAGCGGTACAGTTGTAGCAGGGTTATCAAGTAACAGATTTCTCCGAATCAAATATGACTACAGGCTTTTTTTCTCTCTCTTCTAGTACTCTCTCAAAATACTCCAGCCTAGTAGACTGTTAAGCTTTCGGAAAATTTGCACTCATCCCAAAAGTTTCCAGAAGAGCAGATGAAGGGAGTCGGGAGCAGATCAGCTGGCCTGCCATCCTTCGCTTTGTGCCAGACCGCCGGATTGGCTGTAAGGCCGGGGGCCATCTTGACTGACTGGCAGGCAAGAGGCTCGAACAGTTTGGTTGTGAGAGGGAGGGGGGACAAAGATGGAAAAAAAAGCAAGTGGGTGTTTATAGGCACAGATCTTACAGACCGGGAAAGGAGACAGACTGCAAAGGAGACAAATGTTTGTGTGTGTGCATGAGGTCATGAATGATACAATGCATTCTAAACGTGGTATTGCAAGGGTTCACATGCAACTAGAGCTTGAAATTGTTTGTTTTTTTATTTTTTGTTTTGTGTGAAATATTTGTTGTTTGATACTGAGCAGTGAATTTTAATTTCATTTAAATAAAGTGTTGAAAAAAGAAGTGCACGTTTTCATTACTTACTGGAACTGGCCTTGTTCATGTGATTAGTTACATCTGATCTGTTTTTTTAAAAAAAATAAGTAAAATAAATTGTGTGTGTGTGTGTGTGTGTGTGTGTGTGTGTGTGTGTGTGTGTCATCCATGGTCAAGTATTGCCCGAGGAGTGGCTATCAGTCTGTGGAACTGAGCAGCTTGCCAGGATACCAAGTGCGAGCTCTGGGCGGTGAGTGGTCATGTGTCTCCCAGCGAAATGTTAAAGCAAGGTCCTTTGTGTTAGTGCTGATTCGGAATTTAATCTTTTCCCTGGAGATAAAAGATTCTGATTGGTGAAACATGGTGTGCACTTCACTGCAATATGTAGACCTCTTGTATATGTTTGATCTGTTTTTTTTTTTTGTTTTTTTTTTATCGTGGCCTCATCATTACTACCAATGCTCACTTTACTTACCAAATTTTTACCATTAATCTAAACACATTATCTAAATGTTTTGTACAGTGGAGGTCTATCAGTCTGCAGCCAGCACTAAGAATAAATATTATTCAATCAGTTGTTGAAAGCATTTAAATGATCGAGATTATCTCACTCTTATACACACCTGTATACAGTAAGCATAAAGAGCGTAAAGAGCACCACGCAAACTGAGACAGTATCAAGTATTAGTATATACTACACTGGAATAGAGCAATTAGACTGGTCCACTGGACTGGGCTATACTCACCTGATCTGCCTCCGTAATGGTTAAAACGGTTCAAATATAGTATAAACACTAATATAAAGCGATATAAAGGAGCTCTGAAAAACGTAACTTCCCCTAAAAAAAGGTTTCAATGTGTATTTATTTTGATGAAATCATCGACGACATAATGTCATGTAACCATCATGTTTTGGCCCCCCCCCCCCCCCCCCAAACTTTTGATATTGTCTGGAAGTGTTATGCTATTGAGATAAAAAAAAAAAAATAATTAATGGAAACCGAATCTTACCACGGGGTAGTAAGATGCCATTCCGCTGGATAGGTTTACTTCTGTAAGCATACTACACAAACCATCATGCGATTCCTCAATGTGGGTCAAAAGCCTTTCTATTCAAATGAGTAATGCATTGCGCGGCAGTAATAGTTTATTTTGCCAGCTAAAAAAATTAAGATACCTACTGCATATGGCACGTAGAATTCTGTTTACAGTACGTTGTTAAAAAAGTGTATTTTATTTGATTAAAAAAGTGTATTTTCTCATCATTCTTTAGAAGACAACAACGAATAACAGTGTGCTAGAAAAATATTTTGCCATTTAAACATGAAATATTTTAATTTATATCAATCACACAAATATTAGATTCACACCTGTATTGTGTATATGTAAAACTATATTTAATACAGACTTTTCAAACATCTTGCTTTTTTCACTTTCACCTGGAAAAGAAGAAATGTTATGCTTTTTCCACTGTTTTTACCTATAAATGCTGTTACAGTTTTGAATAGTCACTACATAGTGCTGAAAGCATCAGTCAGTCAGGATATGTTTAGTAAAAAAAATAATAAACTTTGAATATCCCACAGAACACCATTTTTTAAAAAAAAAGAAAGAAAGAAAAAGAAAAGAACACCTCATACCTGTGATTCTGCCCAGCATAAACTGTTTACCAAATATCCGTAACCAGGTAAAGACAGGAATAGACAGAAAAGAAACAGATAGACCAAGGGTACATCTCAACCACCACCACAGTTCACTGTGCAGAGGGTACTAGTGAAATAATGATCCGTGTTGGGTTTCTCCCAAATGTAGCACTTCATGCCAGAGCCAAAAAGTTCCGTTTTGGTCTCATCAGACAAAAAAATATTTTTTCACATATTTGCTGAATCTCATATTTTCCGTTTGTTTGCCAAGCCTCTTGGTTGCATCTCTGACTAATTCCCTCCTTTGGTGTCTTTGGTGGATGGCCCAAACCCATATTGTATAATTCCAATTAAGTCCATTTCATTTCCAAGATTTAACACTACAAAATGTGGAAAGTTCAATTGTAAGCACATTTTGATTTGATATGAATTTTTCATGAGATTAGGTTGAGAGGGCACGTATTCTTTGACTAAATAGTACTGATAATAATAACTACATAAACAATGCACTCTGAAATGCAAAGTATGACCAAAGGTTTTAGGGCACCTGCCATTGAACACTTTTCCATCCAGACAACAACCACAATTGTCAATTCCCAATTAAATATTTATTGTAATCTAAGTGCTACTTTATAGTAGCAAATATGTATTAATAAATAAGTATTCTTTTTTTTTTTGGCACAGTTTCTTTGCACAAAGCTGTAGCTATGTATGACATTTGTCTGTTTACAAGCATTTTCCATTTTACTCTCCATGTGGTTACCAAATGTTTTCCAGATTCCCAAGAGAACTGATACATATTTCCGCAAAATGCTGTGAGCACTTGGAAAATGAAAGACCCAAGTGATTTCCTTTCGGTTACTGAAGATAATGAGGTCTTGTGTAGACATAGCAATACAGATAAAAATACTGCTACAAATCCATGTTTGTGTTTCTTGTTGTTTTATGTTGGTCCTATTTAGTCTCTATATGTCTGTTTATGTCTGTGTACCAGTTGTGCCTGAGATGTTTTTCACCCTCAAGTTTTGGGTCATCCTCATTTGTGTAAATAATGACACTGCTTTGTGCAGCATGTGCTCTGCTGACCTCACTTACTCCCTGCGACACAGAGATTCACCGTCTGTTAGAGCACACTTCCTGATTGCACTTCCCACAAGATGTGTAGCTTGCATATTTTCTGCATAAATCACAGTAAATGAAATGCCTTTGCTTTAATGCTGAGTGCACAAAGTTAGAAACAGCCTGGTGTTTTTAACGTCTTAAATGTCATTAGTCGGGTGATTTGTATCTCAACACATAGAAGTAATTATCAATTATGCATCAAAGGTGAAGGGGATGTCGCAGAATGTTTCCCAATGGAACATCGATGGAAATATTCATTTTTGTAAGATCCACCAAGTCTAAGGTGCATAATTGTATTAGTTTAAACAACCACCCATCAAAAATAAATTCATAAATGAGACTTTTACGGTTCATTTATTTATGTTTTAGTAGAAACCGCTGCTCCTCCGCGTTAAGAGGAGCCAGTTGAGGTGGTTCAGGCATCTGATTAGAATGCCTCCCGAATGCGTACCTTGTGTGGTGTTTCGGGCATGTTCAACAGGGAAGAGACCCAGAACATGCTGGAGGGTCTCTTGGCTGGTCTGGGAATGCCTCTGTATCACCCCCCCAACCCGAAAGAGCTGGAGGAAGTGGCCGGGGACAGGGACGTCTGGACCTCACTGCTTAGGCTGCTGCCCCCGGGACACGACCCTGGATCTAGCGGAAGAACATGATGATGATGATGATGATGATGATGATTATTTATTTATGTTTTTAAGTTATGGCAGACGCAGATGAGTTCCCAGCACAGACCAGCGGTAAGAGCATAAAGGTCATACAGGAAGCGACAGGTGACACTCTTGCTGCTGGGCGACACTTGACACCACCTGAGGAGAGAGACGAGTCACTTCACCTCTAAGCTCTCGTTGCCTTGGTAACTTGGTATCTTGGTAACTCCCTCACATGTTTCCCGCTTCAAAATCTTTGTGAGTGAAACTGTGAGCAGTACCGAACTTCCCTACAGTTATATTGTTTGAGTTTATTTTGTCATATTATCATCATACCTAGCTTATTATTATTATTATTATTAATATCACCCAGCGAGTATAAATTGGAAACTCTTGTGCAACATCAACTGGGAACAGTTTGCTCCCCTTGCTATCTCCGCTTTCTATTTGAGAAACAGCACCACGACATCACCGCTCCTGCTGGGTTCAAGTCTGGTACAAGCCCGGTATCATCTCGGGGAGAATCACATGCTTGTGCAGGAGCTTTGTTTAGTACACTTTCAGCAGTACTTTATTCTGAACTGCACACAATTTTTATCTACTGATTTATTTGTATTACTATAAATTTAGCTGTTAACACGATTCAGTAGAAAAAGACATTAGCAAACCCATGTGCTTGAATTACTACCTAACCCACATAATGCACATTTCATGCAGCTCTAAATAAACATATATAAATATAAACTCACAGGAAATGCCAACCGTTTCAGAATCGTGGACCCAGGCATCACCTATCAGGTTATTATCGTTATAAAATTTGTGTGTGCATCATAAAGCACTGAATATTTACACACGGCTATAATAAGCACCGCTTCCATGTTGATGTGAGCAGGACATATAAACTCGTGATTATGGTTTCCACATGGAAACAGTATGGCAAACTCTATGTATGGAAGTATCTGTCAATCAACAGTATCTTTAAGCTCTGACTGGTAATCACTTGACTCGTGTCATGTGAAAGTTCAATTCGGTTGAACTCTGCACTTGGCCACTTTTTGTTGCGCGAGAAAATTTCACCTCTTGTCAAGCGTATCGCACGCAGTCATTGACAATGTATGGTTGCTTGTCGCTTCCTATATGAATGAGGCTTAAGAGACTCTTTAAACATATTAAAAATCAATTAAAAAGAAATTTTTATAATTTATATTTACATATTATAACCACAACATTAGTCCAGGTCAGGAGATCCATGCCTTCAAGCCATAGCTCATACACTCTGTGTAGCTAATGACTTCTGCTTTCATCTTTTCAGTGTACTCATTTAAATGCAAAAATAAATAGCTCTCCATAAAGGTACTCATATAAAGCACAATAGCTAAAACAGGATTTTTATATTTTATATTTATAGATATTTTGATCCTGACACTGTTTCAGAATCGTGGACCCAGGCATTACCTACCCGGTTATTATCGTTATAAAATTTGTGTGTGCATCATAAAGCACAGAATATTTACACACGGCTATAATCATGCGAACTCTGAGCTTTGGGCATAACAACATATCCCTATTAATCCCAGCTGACTCTGGGTGAGGTGAGGAACATCCTGAACAGCTAATCATTGTTTTGCTTACGGAATCTGAAACAAAAGTAGAGTAATGGAATGCATGTAAACCTTGCTTCATAAAAGTGTTTCAGTACATATTACAGGAAACACCAGAAAACAATTTGAAACCAGAGTTTTATAATTGATACTGAGGCAGGTCAGTTTAGCTTTAAGCTGGTTACCAGTGCTGTATCTGACAGTGTTTGTTCTGTTCAACCCGTGACAAACTGTGAGGGTCTGTAATTTTAATTCAAATATTATCCACTGAGAATAATGATTTATGATGTCGAGATAGCAAAGCAATCAGATCGTGCCGTTCCCTTATAGTATATACACAATATTCATATTGTCTGCATTTTGCAATTGTACCCATTCTGATGTTTTACTCACAGGTTATAGCAAAAGCTACATCAGCTACTTACCAAAACATAACCATTAATGATTTGCCTAAATTTTACCCAGAGATTTACATTTTTGACAATACGTAATTGGTAATATGAGTTGTTTGGTTGTTAATTAATTGTTAAATTGTTTGGTTGTAAAAAGGTTGTTAATTGTTTGGGTGAGAAGTTCCATCATCCGGGAGGAGCTCGGAGTAGAACCGCTGCTCCTTCGCGTTGAGAGGAGCCAGTTGAGGTGGCTCAGGCATCTAATTAGAATGCCTCCCGAACGCCTCCCTGGTGTGGTGTTTCGGGCATGTCTGACCGGGAAGAGACCCCGTGGCCGACCCAGAACACGCTGGAGGGACTACATCTCTCGGCTGGTCTGGGAACGCCTTGGCGTCCCCCCGGAAGAGCTGGAGGAAGTGGCTGAGGAAAGGGATGTCTAGGAGTCATTGCTTAGGCTGCTGCCCCCGCGACCCAACCCCGGAACAAGCGGAAGAAGATGAATGAATGAATGAACGTAATTGTTAAAATATAACGTATCTTACTGCAATACATTACTGATCTTATCCAGAAGGCAACGCAGATTCACTCATATAATCTGTGTAGTCAAAGCATTTTTCCCCCATAATTGCAATTTAGTAAAAATTCCCAAACCCAAGTTGAATTTAATTATGTATTACAGCTAGGTAGAGTATTTTTAGTCACAGCTTTTAATTCTTGCTCACAAATTTTTTTATAAATTTTGTTTGGTTTGGTTTGTGAATGAAATTTACTTCCTAGTCAATCATCTTAAACCTTCATAATATTACTTACAGATGATATGGTATATACAAGTCCAGGTGTTATTACCACAGTGGATTTGACATATTTTCTCATCAGATGCTTTGATGCATTCTCTGTTGTAAAAATGTGTTATGTTGATTAGCGTGACACAGATCCTGTGTGGGAACATATCGTAAAACCATAGCATCTCACCATATCATCTCTGATTTGTCATATAACTTGGCAACAGTGAGTCTAAGAGGATTACTAAGAGGATGTGAGGATGTATGAGTATCAGGTATGAGGCACTTCTCAGAGCCATAATACTGGTCTAAGTTGTGTGTTACTTTGATACAAATTTCGATTTGAGTAAAACCCAGTCATTATCTTGATTTCCTACTGAGATATTTGGCACACTCACTCACTCATTTGCCGAACTACTAAATCCTATCAGGGTCACAAGGAGGCTGGAGCCTATCTCAGCCGACATTGGGCGAAGTACACCCTGAACAGCTCACCAAACCAGGGTAGGGCAACACACACGCACACAACCATTCACACTTACTGGGGTAAGGGGTATTTAGAATAGCCAGTTAACCTAATTTGCATGTGTTTGGACTATGGAAGGAAACTGGAGTACCCTGAAGAATGTAAACTCCACACAGAAACGCCCAAGCCCGGGAATCAAACCCAGGTCATTCTTGCTGTGAGGCAGATAAGCTAACCGCTACACCACCATGTATTTGGCACAGCATACATTAATTTATTTATGTTTTTGTGCCATTGTAATTTTTTTTTTTTGGAAGCATTTTTTATTAGTCTGGCATTGTTGTTTTGCTTGCCCTTGCAGAAGCTGTGCAGACTCAGAACCTACTAGCTGCTGGGGCCCAAGATGTTTTCAAATCTCCTCTACTCATGTCTTGCTGAGGGTGGCCATCTGTTTTTTCATCTCCTGGTGAATCTCTCTCTCTCTCTCTCGCTCTCTCTCTCTCTCTCTCTCTGTCACTGTCACTCCCCCTATTCAAGGACAGTGTAAGCACTTTGTCTGACACTTTCACTTTGTAAGATATATATATTTTTTTTGCATTTAATTATTATCATTTCCCACACATGGGTTAAGTCAGTCCTTGTGATGCTCTTGCATAAAGTTCAAGTGTCATTTTATTATGCGGAATAAAGCGTCTCACTCTGTAGTAAATGCTGCCAGAGGACACAACTAAGAGGCAGCATATGGACTGCCAGATTTATAGCTTTATGACACAGCTGACCGTGACACAGAAATTTATTTTGTGGAAATGAAATTTGAATGGAGCTCATATTCACACCAAAAAGAAGAAAACTGCAACATACAGTAAGGATGCTGCTGCTCATACATATAGAAAAATGTACTCCATGTAAATGTTGATTGCTGTGAAATCAAAATCTTCATAGGAGTGGTCAGTTGGGTGAAGTTGTTATATACTGTATAGTATTGACTGCAAAGCAAATGGAGTGTCACTATATTCACATCAGAGCACTTCACAGTACAAGTACAGTTAGGTTAATTGGTTTGCATCATGCAAAAATCTCTATTAATTAAATCCAAATGTTTACAACATACTGGTCAGGCATGTGGTGGGTTCAGAGCCTATATTGGGAACAGTGGTTGTGCCTGTGAGACAGAACTACATTTTGGCTGAAACACCAGTCATTGAAATCCCACATAGACTGTGGGGAAATTAACAGTAACGTGAGCACATGATTGAACCAAGCTTGTTATTAACAAATAGTAGCAATATAGATATAAAATATAATAAACAATGGGTGGCATAGTGGTTAGCACTATGCAAATCAAGAAGGACATCAAGAAGGTCCTGGCTTCGAATTCCCTGGCTCAAGTGTATCTGTGTGGAGTTTGTATCTTCTCTCTGTGCTTACATGGGTTTCCTCCGGGTACTTTGGTTTTCTCCCACAGTCTAAAGACATGTGCATTAGGCTAAGTGGCTGTTCCAAAGCAATCCTAGGTGTGAGTGTAAATGGTTGTGTATGTGTGTTGGCCCTGTGATGGACTGACGAGTTGTTCAGGTTGTGCCCAATGACGGCTGAGATAGGCCTCCCTGCGTCCCTAGAAGGATTATGCGGTGCCGCAAATGAGTGGGTGAGTATTAAACAATCTTATCTGTAATATGATGAAATTGTCTTGTTTCAGAGCATTCGGTCTTACCCAACACTGTTTAAAAAATTAAGCATCAATGACTGTATACATGAAATGACCAGCCAGCAAAGTCAATAAATTATTTTCCCAATTAATCAGGATATTAAGAAGCAAAAACAAGGGTCACAGTCAGGTGCTCCCTTCCATAAATGTGCTGATTCCAATATTAATACACGAAAGGGTGACTTCAGTCGTAGATCAAGGTAATTGCAGCATTAGGCAGAAAATTGGAGCTAGAATAACTGGATGCAAAAGAGGTGACCATATCCCACTTGTGAAGTGCTTACTCTAAGTTCAAGGAGAGTTCAAGCATAGAGGAGATAATGGTGCGAGGTCAAGTACGCAAAGACATTTCACGTTCTGGAGGAATTATCTTCAGCAAATATACGATTTCCCGAAGGGAATAGCTGTCTTTGGGGTTGTGGTGGTTCATACCTCATTTGAGTTTCCATAAGTCTTTATTTCCTGTGCACTATTAGTGAAATATATTCATACCTAAGGCATGCGGTTAATATGCACTGCTCTATCTCATACAGATTCTATTGCATATGTGGTCTGTAATGCAAAAATATAATGATTGTAAAATACTGTGTGTGTGTGTGTGTGTGTGTGTGTGTGCATGTGCCTGCGCATGTGCATGTGAAAAGTCCATCCTGCTGCAGAAAGATGATTTTGCTAGATTTTGCTCTTATTGAAACCTAGACAATTTTTATCTTACCATATTCATCAAAATGCAAAAGTAGGATTTTGATATGCATTTCACTTGATTTTTATGGCGCAACGGCAGAGTGGTTAGCATTTCCACCTTATAGCAAGAAGGTCCTGCGTTCAAGTCCCAGGCTCAGGCGTTTTGGTGCGGAGTTTGCGTGTTCTGCTTGTTCTTGTCTGGGTTTCCTCTAGGTAATCCGGTTTTCTCCCCACAGTCCAAAGACATGTACATTACACTTATTGGCTGTTCCAAATTGCCCCTAGGTGCAAGTGTCAATGGTTTGCATGTGTTGCGCAATGTCAGCTGAGATAGGCTTCAGCCTTCCCACAACCCTAATTGGATGAAGTGGTTTGGAAAATGAGTGAGTAAGTGAGTGAGTGTGAGACTCTATACTAAAACCCAAACAATAAAAAGTCCAATACCAGTCTGAACATCATTTGTTTTAGCCAAAACAAACAGAGGACCTGTTACTTTTCTGTTCATTTTGTACTGTGCATAGTTTAGTGTCTTTCCTGTTGGAAGGATTTTGCATGTATGCGTACCTACACAATTTTTGACACTGCTCCAATAATAATCCCATCAACAGGACATCGCCTCTCACTAGCCCATGTTAAATTAATAGCTGATGTCCCATTTTGCTTTGTAATTAATCCTGTGATTGTAACACCATATAAATTAACTTTCCATTCAGTATGCGGGTTTAAATACCTTCCAGGGCATAATGAGCACAATCAAATCTGAACTATAATATGGGGTTTTGACACACGTATTGGAAGAACAAGCCAAGCTTGACAGAGGCCTCTATAGAAGACACATTGGATCATAAGAGCTATGACTAAAGCCCTTCAGCCTCCACTGCTAATTAAAGTGATTCAACATCTCACAGCCCTTTGCACACATCTAATGGCTTCCACGAAAAAACAATACTATTTCTTTTCTTCACTCTAGTTTCTCTTGTATGGTAAACACTGGATTTGTTTATAAAAGTTACCTTATTCATTTACAATATAATTGGGTTTTGTGTAAATGGAAATGGTATAAAAAGACGATGGGCTGGTGTGGGTTTAGCATCCATACCTTTCTGTATGACTTCATCCATTTAGTTAAACCAAACGCAGACAAACAACTGTGATCTTTATAACTTCCTTATAAGATCAAGATCAAGGGTTAAATGATATAATTACAAACATAAATCCCACTTCACTGAATAAATGAACATCTATATATCTACATATGGTAACTAATTGGTTTCTTTGTCTGTGTTTGTGTGCGTGTGTGTGTGTGTGTTTTTTTTTACTACAGTACTCTTATATTCTCAATCTAATTGGTTAGAAGGTGTTATTTCATTTCTAGGATCTGACGGTACAGATCTGACATTACCTGCTATATTTCAAGTCTTGTTTATACTGATGTGTTCAGGATAAAAAAAAATACGCATGGTGAACACTGCTAATAATCTATTACCAATAATAAGAAGTTTTTAAAATATGCTGATTTTTAACAGGGGTGTTACATAGAGGTTCAAGTCCCAGGCGATTCTGTGTGGAATTTGCATGTTCTCCCTGTGCTGTTGTGGGTTTCCTCTGGGTACATTGTTGTGTGTGTGTGTGTGTGTGTGTGTGTGTGTGTGTGTGTGTGTGTGTGTGTGTGTGTGTGTGAATTGTTGTGTGTGTGTTGGCCCTGCGAAGATCTGGCAAGCTGTTCAGGATGTACCCCACCTTCACCCAGTGTTACCTGAGATAAGCTCCACCCTCCCTGTGACTCTAATGGGATTAAATGGTTTGTCAAATGAGTGGGTGAGTGAGGGATTTAACAAAGAAAGCTGTATAAGTGTGGATATCAAAAGAGGAGTTTACTTCAATTTATTTTATTTGTATAACAATGGATATTGTCATAAAGCAGGTGCAGAGATAACATTTTACATTGTTTAATTTACTTTTACATTTATGAAAGGAGTCTCCAGTGTCAGTATTCAGTCAGTATGTTTTTTAACATGAGAAAGTCTTCAGGATCAAAGACTTTTTGTCTCATGGATATTCATTCATTCATTTTTTTGTCAAAGCTCTTAATACTAGCAGGGTCGAGCCTATTTCAGCAAATTCTGGGTGAACGGGGCCAACACACAGACAGACATTTACACTCATACTCTCTCCTAGGGGCAACCTGGAACAGGCCATGAACCTAATGACTTGGGACTGTGGGAGGAAACTGGAGTACTCGGAGAAACCCACATAAGTACAGGGAAAATAAGCAAATACCTTCAAAAAAGCCCGGGACTCAAATTCAGGAGCTTCTTGCTGTGACGTGGATGTGCGAAGCACTACACCACCGTGCTGCCCTCTCGTGGATATTATTAAGTGTAATATTACGTGCAACTTTAAATGAAAAATACATTTTAAAAAATATAAGAAAAATAAATATAAGTGGAATAAAACACTTCAGAGAGTTGTGTTGTTAAAGAAATACAAAAAAAAATTGTGTTGTTGAAGAAATAATTTTTCTATAAAAGCCTTCCCTGTCATGTTTTATTCCTCCTTTTAAATGTATGGTAATCAACCTAGGGTAATGAAGAAGTACTTTTTGTTTTGTTTTTGTTTAATGGCATGAATTAAAAATTCTGTTCAAATGTTATTTACCACCTGTATCTTTAGATCACTTTTTTGCCTGAACTGCTAATACATTTTTTCTTCTATTTCACTGCTTATAGTTTTCTGCGATGGTTTCCCTTCATGTGCATTTAAAACAACTTTCCAGCCCATTCAACTACTTTTATCTACCTGCAATCTTTTTCCCATAGAATGATACACAGTAATTTGCTTTGGACTTATACTTGTATGTTGAGTTAATTTTGTAAATTTTATTGGAACCCATTGAATCTCAGATTGGGACAAAAGTAGAGGTCAGAACATTTTATGTCCAGCATCAGTGAGGTTCCACTACATCGACTTCAAACAAAGAGCCACTGATTTATCTGCCTTAAAAAAAAAGAGGTGGTCAGGAATTATCCAGAAAGGTCATCTTCAATTTCAGGATAGAAATTATCTTTTCCCACAATGTAATAAACATTTATCTGATCCTTTTATTGGCTTGATTAGAGCTGACAGCTTAGTTAAGTCATTCTGCCTGGCTGTGTAGGGTCACGACGGTTAACACGGTGAAAAGTTTCATTGGCCAGGTTCTGTATTCATGGAGTCTTGGCGAGAGGAGAACGAGAGTGACACAGAGAAAGGCAAGGACAGCAGGTCTCCTGCTGGTATGTTATTGATGTGAAATGAATGTAACGGCTGACCTGGTCATATTCATTGGGTGCCCATAAATATCGCTTCACCTGATGCTTGGTGTGTGCCAGGTAAACGGTCCCTTTATATTTAGCATTTCGTTTAGTAGTCAAGTCCTTTGAACGAAAGTAGCTATATACAATTGCTTTGTTTTACCTTCACAGCTCATCCATGTTCAAATAATTCACTTTTTATATAAAATGCAGAAGTTCAGTTTTATAAACTTCATTTCTTGCAAAAGTTTGGATTATATATATATATATATATACTACTACTACTACTACTACTACAGTACACATAAGTATACATACAGTTATGTGAAAAAATAAATACATGACATGTAAATTGTTGGAGACATTTGTTAAATGTCTATAAGCACTGTGTCAAAGGAAGTGAAATGTTTGCTGTTCAAATCCACATTTTCACTTGCAAAAAATCTACATTTAACATAAGATCTATTTATTTTCACAGTCATTCAAGTGACTGTACACACTGGCCAGCCAAAAAAAAAGTTGTATACACGAATATGTTGTAGTTCTGCCTTTAGCCTTGCTCACAGCACATAATCGTCATGCCATTGTTTCAACAAACTTAAGCAACATAACATTTATTTCCATCCAGCGTTGGGTTCAAATTTCACCAACTTCTTGAATTGAACCACTCCATAAAGTCTTCTCCAGCACATCCCGAAAACTTTCAGTAGGGTTAAAGTCAGGACTCTGGGGTAAAATACATATGTGAAAATGATTCCTCATGTTCCTTGAACCACTCTTTCATTTTCTTAATATCTGTGACATCAGGGAAGAAAAAGTCCTTTGATGTGATAACCTGGTCATTCAGTACATTCAGGTCATCAGCTGACTTCATTTTATTGCCAGTGCCATGGAGATTACCTACTGTAATCAACGCTAAATCACTCCAAGAAAATATTAGAGTGTGATATTAGACTTTTTTTGGCAGTGTATGCACACATGCTTACTTAGATCTTATACAGTACAAAATTATACATAATCCATCACACTTGACAGCCTCTCATAATAGTGTTTGGGTTGCAGTGGTTAAAGATCAGATATTATCCCCATTTTAAGACTATTATTTATTTATTTTGGACACCATTAGATCACTAGAATATGATTCCTAATCCAAACAAACTCCAAAGTTCTTCAGGAATCTGCCTCACCACCTGCTAAAACGCTTATTCTGAGTGTGCATGCTAGGCCACCTTGTTTGACTTCCTCCTCCCATTTATGGTCTTTCTGCTGTCTGTGCCTACTCTTCTCTGATTGGTCACCTTTATGAAGTGGGCTGCCTTTCCTTTTAGTGCACTGGGCATAGACACTGCAGTGTATGGGGGGGCAACGGAGGTAAGCCAGCTAATCAGAACGCCCAGCATGATGTGACACACTAGTGTGTGTTGTCGCCAGCTCAGTCAACCCAGAGGGAAAACTTAAATATGCAGTAACGTCATTATTTGACACTCTGACACTCATCTAACATGACTAGTCAACAATGCAATAACATTTATTGGTCAAAAAAAGGGGGGGTGTCTATTATATCTTCCCTTTGAATTGAATACAGAACATTATAGTTTTAAATGAAATACCATGCTTGGATCCTTAAGTAAAAAGCCTTTAGCCTTCAATTCACTTCATCTCTTTAATCATGCATCAAGAGTAACTTTAATTAATGTATGTATGATTTTATACAATTATTCTTTTTCTTTTTTAAGTTAAACACATTGGAGACACCTAAGTTAGAATATGAAGGGAGTCTTAAGGAAATAGCATTAGAGTGTGAGTCTTCCTCCTTAGCAATGCCATGCCTTTACTTTGATAAAACCAAGAATTTTATTTAAAAAAAAATAATGCCACAAAAATAGATCCCCATCAAGCCAAATATCTACTACTCAGCATAGCAATGTCTTTCCCAAACCTCTTTTATGTGCTGGAGCAGAAACAGTAGCACTGTACAGCTTTCAGTTCAAATCATTCTTCCAGATGTGAGAAGAGGATCATTTGCCTTAAAAGTAGTTTGAATATACCTTTCATCTCTTCTCATCTTCATCTCTCTTCCTGTTTAGAGGAAATAAGTTCCATTTCCTTTTGCTATGATTTCACAGATGAAGAGAGACAGTAGTCATCAGTCACTTCAGATGTTTCAGAATGTTTTTGGAAGTCATTCCTGCATGCATCTCAATCCATTTTTACTATAAGGCCAATTTCCTGTTGGACTGATAAGCAGAGTATATGCTATATTTGCATCTCTTTCATACCATCAAAACAAAACACACACACACATACATACACACACACGCACGCGCACACACACACACACACTCGCACACACACACATACACATGTACAAATGCCGGTGAAAATTCAGCCTGGCTGTTCATGTTTGAGAAGGTGCTACTTAATGAGATTTATTGCAGACATTGCCATGGTTCTAGTCTGCGACGTGTCCGAATTAGTCATTGCCCTACAAGGTTAATTAGGTGATCATGTCTTTAAATAGCAAAATCACATTGCTCTTCATCATGACTTTTTTTTTCAGTGGTCTCGTTCTCTCTCTTTCGCTCTTTCCCTTCTTGCATCCGTCTGGGAACACGCTGACTGGGAGAACCTGTCAGCCACTTTAAGAAAGCTTGGTGTCTTGGCCCAGGGTATACAAGGAAGTTAGTGTGAAAGTGAAGTTGTCACTCAGCGACAGCAGAGGTGCGGTGTGGGCCGTAGAAGCTAATGGCTCCAGTACTGCTCTGAATCCAGACCATCTGTGGCCCCAGCTGGAGCTCCGGCGATGGTCTGGCACTTGTACCGCGCCATATTTACAGATCTAAACACAAATGGCTACTGCCTGATTGTTTCACGATTCATTAGTCAGACAAGCTCCGGTCTCTCGCCAGCCCAGCTGTTACAGAGTAAACCTTTGTCACTTAATAGGGCCGATTATTGCCTTCCATCAAAAGTATTGATCTGTGGACGCAGCCCTTGTAACAGAAGTGACCGAAGGAAGAGGGTGAAATATTGGTCTTGGACTGCAAAGCTATTGAAGGATAAGAAGGGAGATTCAAGATATTGGTGCTATTGCATCATCTTCAGAACACCGGCAAAAATTGGACTGGATTTCCGTGACGTGGGATCATAGAAATAAAACAATCAGCTATTACTACTTGTATCATGTGACTACAATGTATCATATGACATCATTATTGTAGCATTGCACCTTGAGAGATTTCACCACGTGTAATTTCTGTAATGTTAAACTGTGATAGCGTATTGACTAATTTTCCCCCCATGTTCATGTTACAGTTGCAATTATTGTGGATTAATGGAATACCCTGAGATGATTAACACACTTTGCTTCCACATCATCTGTAATAGTGCCTAAAATAAACCATGGCCTTTATCGCACGGTCTGCTTACAAAGCAAAGGTAAGGTGAGGATGAAGAAAATGGAACTTCAGGTCAAGCGTTTTATTCTGCCAGCGCCTATTGATTTCACATTAAAGCTCCCACACCCTCTCGAAATAACTCACTGATCGCGATGCTCAAGAACATGCGTTTGTATTGGCTTCCTGCCATTCTCCATCCTGCTTGCCGCTTTGTATTTACATCCCTGTGTCAAAAGAAGCAGCGAGCATATGGCAGTTTAAAATGGCCAGCTGCAGTGGCGATCAAACGGTCATTTATTGCCATTTTGTTTTTTGGGGTTTTTTTTCTGTTGTGTGATTGATCAGTAGAGAAGGATGTGGACCACATGCTTGGAAAAGGACATAGAAGAGGACAAAGAAGATACATGCTAATTGAAGCATCTCTTTGGTTTTAATTTGCAGTTACAGTCACAGAACTCGTGACAGTCGAGCCTGAGCACTGAGGGCTCCACGCTAGGCTAAGCATTACACATCTCTGAACTTTAAATACCCGATTTAATTAACATGTTATTAGCTAATTAACGCATGTTGATTAATGCTCTATTAATTTTTCCAGACCCAATTGAATCTTTAATGACTATTGGACATCAAAGTACCAAATGTATAATTAGTGTAATGGGGCTCTTTCTTCAGCTGTGCTACGCTAACGATAATTCCGCTTTAAATCCCTAACACTATTTTCCACTTCTCTACCTTCAAAGAGAGTATCTTCTGTGTTCTCATTTCCATGCTCTGATTTCTATCTGCCATGCCGCATAGAAATGGTACCTTCTCATCTCCCTTTTTCTTTCCATCACATACAAGATGTCATGGCTCCGAGGGTCTAAGAGTACATGCAGCGGGGAGCACCCCTGCCTCCAGTGCATCCATCATTACAGCGACAGCCCCGTTAATCCACACACTGCTTTACACTCATGTTTTCAGTAGCACTGCTTGGAGCATGATTGATGCTGCAACATTTTAAGGAAAGAAATAAATAATTTTCATTCCCATCCTAAAATTAGGGTCACAGCACGGCTGGAGCCTGTCTCAGCCAACACTGGGCAAAAGTGGGGTACAGCTTCAACAGCTCACCAGACCATCACAAGGCAACACACACAATCATTCACACTTACACTCACACCTAGGTGCAATTTGGAACAGCCAGTTAGCCTAATGTGCATGTGTTTGGGCTGTGGAAGGAAACCGGAGTACCTGGAGGAAACCATGCAAGCACGGGGAGGACATGCAAACTTTACACAGAAAAGCCTGAATCTGAGACTCGAACCCAGGACCTTCTTGCGGTGTGGCAGATGTGATAACCACTACACCACCATGACACCCTGTTTTTTTTTTAAACATGCTAATTACCAAGTTCTGTTAATTCTTCAATACCTACAATGAAACTAATAGGCGCAAGAATTAATGAGGTAATTGCCATGCCTGTCTCAATAAATATTTTAGTTTTAGTGAACATTGTAAAAATACCTCTAAAATGCGTCCAAATATTCAAGAGTAGACTACACTTCTTAATAGACCTATAGGAGAAAAAATTTTAACATCTATTAAGTTTTGTGGCTTTATTCAGTTTATTTCACAGTTCACCCAAGAGTATTTAAGAAAACTTTTTGAAATATAAAGGCCTAAGAAGGATGCAATAGCAGTTTATATGGCAGTTGTTTGAAATTTTTTTCCTCAAGGTTCTCTGGTTTCCTCCTAAAAACATGCCTGTAGGGTGTATGGGCTATGCTAAATTGCCCCAGGTTTCAGTGTGTGTGTGTGTGTGTGTGTGTGTGTGTGTGTGTGTGTGTGTGTGTGTGTGTGTGTGTGCATAGTTCTCTGTGATTCAGTGTGTCTCCACCAGATCATGTTCTCTTGATCCACCATGACCCTGAACTGAACTTCTCTGAAGATGAATAAAGGAATGAATGAATAGCATAGTATATAATAATATGTAATGCATGATACATGGTACATTGATTTACTGGTAGCCTCAGACCATGGCTGTGTCTCTCTGCTTGTGTTACTTGACCTTAGTGCAGCCTTTGACACTA
>JAOUQZ010000027.1:7657234-7667691 GCA_028564935.1 Neosilurus hyrtlii
CCTCGCCCAGAGTCGGCTGAGATGGGCGCCAGCCTCCCCGCAACCCTGATTAGGAATAAGCGGTTCAGAAAATGAATGAATGAATGAATATTC
The DNA here is from genome assembly GCA_028564935.1 of Neosilurus hyrtlii. NCBI lineage: Eukaryota > Metazoa > Chordata > Actinopteri > Siluriformes > Plotosidae > Neosilurus > Neosilurus hyrtlii. Next base: position 7,657,328 of record JAOUQZ010000027.1, read on the forward strand.
TTTGAAAGCTCTTGTGGGCCACATAAAATGAGGTCCAAGATCCATGACATTATGTTGTGAGATATGGTTAATCATTTTCATATTATTCTAGAAGTGCAATAGAGCCATATTGGAACTTTTGGCTAGAATCTGATTCTTGGAGCGTGTAGCCAATGAACTTCCACCTAAAAAAAGAATCATGCTCTGGGAGATACGTTTTAGGAAATCACAATTTCAACCAAGCCGAATTCTTACTCCAGGCATTTAAGGAGCTTAAAGAAGATTACTGCCTTCCAAAATGGGCTTAGGTTTTGGTTTTCAGATTGTGGTACTTTTTCAGGAGTTCGACTGTCTCAGTCTAATGGAATAATTGAATGCACCCATTCTGGAGGAGTGATGACAGAACCTTTGGACCTGAAATTAGGACAGGGGATAAGTCTGGATATAGTATGCAGTTCTTGCCAGCTGATTCCTTGCCATGGTTTGCTATAGTAAAACTTTAATTCCTTTATTGGGTCCCACCGTGTTTAAATCGGGCAGCATGTGGATAATGAGACGTTCAAAAGCAGAGAAAGAAAAAAACAGAAAAGCCTGCACAACAGTGGAATGTGAAATCATTAAGGGGTAAGCAATTGTTTCATGTTCGTTAACAAAAGATAAACGGGTCCTGTTCTGGCTCATTTCCTGCCACAATTAAAAGAATAGTACAGGAAAAGTTTTTCATCTTTTACTGAGAGCCAATTTTTATGGCCATTCCCCTGCGGTAAAACGCTATGCGATGCAAGTACTCTGATGTTCCACTAAAGTGCAATTTTTGTATGTTTTCCTTGGCTTGTTTGTTTAGATGGTTGAATAACTTTCAACTACTTAAGTGTACTTTTCACTAAGTTTAAACTTCATCTGAACTTGGCAAGGGTGGCACATTGCCCAGTGGTTAGCACGTCCGTCTCACAGCAAGAACGCCCTAATTTAGGGCACCATACCATTTGGAGGATGACAAGATATGATGCAAAGCTCCTACGGTGCAAAATACATATTAGGCTATTCCAAATTGCCCTTAGGTGTGAATGTGTGGATCAGGAGAGGATTCTGGATCTACTGACACAACACAATTCCAAATAGTGATATGGATACACAGCAGCAGAGAGAGTAAACAGTGAAGAGCTCTGGTGTATGCATCCCTGACCCCGACCCTTAGCCATGAGGATAAGAGGAGACATCAATAAACCAATAAACTTAAATCAATCAATTAATCAATCAATCAATCTTACTGGGCAAGATAGTAAAATTTAAGACAAAATCAAGATTACAATACAAACTAAATGATTTCTACTTAAAGGTACAGTGTGTAAGATTTAGCATTATCTAGTGGCATCTAGTGGTGAGGTTCCACACTGCAACCAACTGAAATTCATGACCCTCTCCCTTTGAAGCCCATATGGTTCTGGGTCACTGTAGAAACATATATATATATATATATATATATATATATATATATACTGGTACCTGGACTTTGCAGACTCTACCCTACACATAAACATTCATTCCACCTCAACTTTGCACACAGACACTTGACACTTTACATACAGTGTACTGTAAAATTGGCATTGCATTTATATTGTATTTATATTTCATTATATTTCATCATATTGCATTTACTCTGCATTTATACTTTATTTTATATATATTTCTGTATGCCATATTTGACTTCTATTTTATTCTATATATTTTTATTTTATATATTTTTTATTTTATTTTTATATACTTTTACATTTTTTATATTTATATTGACTTTAACTCTAAAGTCCTTTAAATAGTTGTTGTTATTGTTCTTCTTGATATTTAATTCTTCAATTTTTAGGACAGTCATAACAAGCATTTCACTACATATTGTACTGTGTATGATTATGTACGTGACAAATAAATTTGAATTTGAATTTGAATTTATATACGGTGCAAGATGAGAGGGGACTCCCTCCCCATGTAGATACAAACAGCTTATTCTTAGATTTTAAAAGCTCAGCTAATTTTTTAAGGATTATAGATGAATTATGTTGATGTGTGTTGTTGCTCCAAAATGTCACACACCGTACCTTTAATGTTAATTTTTTTTTGTTTTGTTTATTTATCTTTTAATAAAAGGAGATAGCTGGATAAAGAAAGACAACGTTCATCAACATGGTAATATACAGGTTGTTTGTGGCCTATTTTACTGCATTCATTCATTCACGTTCTAGAGCTGGTATGCTATCCCAGGACTCAAACCCAGGTCAGGAGGGTCTTCCCAGCACTCACTCACTCATTTAGGGCCGCGGGGAGGCTGGCGCCTATCCCGGCCAACACTGGGCACAGGGGTACACCCTGAACAGCTCGCCAGACCATCACAGGGCCAACACACACAACCATTCACTCTCACAGTCACATCTATGGGCAATATGGAACAGCCAATAAGCTTAATGTACATGTCTTTGAACTGTAGGAGGAAACCGGAGTACCCGGAGGAAACCCACACAAGCACAAGGAGAACATGCAGAGACACCCTCACCCAGCCTGGGACTCCCACCAAGGTAGAGGAAGGGCTTCACAACACAACTGGAGGAATAAATCTGGAATAATAAGATGTTCAACGGGTGGGACAGGCAGGTGTCCATACACGTTCGCTCATGGTGGGTGTATTTTGGGAGAACATACGGCTCACTTTCCGGCCCTCATGCCAACAACAGAAATGAAATTAGCTTTAGGCCATTTATAAGAAACCACTGAGTGATGAGTGTGTCAGTACGGTCAGTGTAAACTGTGTGTAGTCAGTCCACATACACATCACACACTGGCCTGTGGGGTAGCTTGCTGTACCGCTTTAGCCGAGTTAGCTTGCTAACTGAACCGCAGGCTATGTTGATATTAGCTTTCACACAGGGTAGGGGTTAGGTCGGTGTTAATGAGCTTCGTGGTCATGTATACAATTGGACTCCTTGGTACACATGTTTAGCTGATTAAGTAAGTGGTAAGTAACTGAGTGACAAATTTGTGAAAACCAAAACGCTAACAAACTAGCTGTTTTCAAATGCTAGCTATAAGAGCTCCCGATTAACTATCACTGCTAATTAGCAAGCTAGTTCTGTTTGTGTAGCGGTTTGCTGTTTATATACTGAGTTTTTACTTAAGTAACTGGAAAAACTCGGGTTTATATGTTTATTTCTTAAAATGGTACGGCATTGTGCTCACATTATGCTCAACAAAGCATTGCGGGTCGTTTATTAAAAGCGAGAGTGTTAGCCGACAACTGCGTCTTTTATTATTAATGGCCTAGCCTAGCCTAGCCTAGCGTAGCAAACGAGGAAACTCGAAATATACAGTCTCAGCTTGTGCTTTATTCTTAATGTCAGCCACAGTGATCATTTTTCCATTTCAGATTTATCTTTATTGGCATCCTTTTGAGTTTATTGTTTTGAATCTAATCTAGTTTTGCTAGCTCTAGCTTAGCAACTTTAGTTAGCTGACGACGTGGCACTGATAAAACTTCATGACTAATCAAAATATGAATTTGTGTTTCAGCTCTATGTAGAGTAACTGTTTGTTCATGATGCCTTCGGCGAAGGTACTGAAGAATACCCAGTACATAGAGCTGGGCAGTTATCAGTACTGGCCTGTTCTTGTGCCCAGAGGTATCAGACTATACACTTATGAGCAAGTGCCAGGATTTCTGAGGGAAAATCCATACATCACTGACGGCTACAGAGCTTACCTCACATCTAGACTGTGTATTAAAAGGTAAGTGATCACATTTATCTTCTCAACACTGAAGTTTGAGAAAGATGTATTCAATCAGTAACAGCTTAAACTTGGTCAACAATAGTGGTGGATTCTCATCTAGGAGCAATGTATTGTAACCATTTCAGCCCACAGCTTGATTTTGGCATGTGGGAGAAAACTGGAGAACCCAGAGGAAAACTAACATGTACACCAGGAGAACAGTCAGTGACCTGAGGTCAGGATCAAACCAGGCATCTTAGAGCTGTGAGCAGTGTTCCCACAGGTCAGGAAATAAAGACATCTGTTCCGGATATGGAAAGTCATGCTGGAGTAGAAGTATCACTGGATTCGATATTTGCCAGACATCCACTGATCGTCTCGGGATTGCGTCTTTTAAAACCTTTGTGTCTTTTTCACAAATTGTGTTTGTTAATTTACATATACACTGTTCAGTTATTAGTGGAGCAGGGCTGCACGGTGACGTAGCGGTTAGCATAACCGCCTCACAGCAAAAAGATCCTGGGTTTGAGTCCCGGGCTTTTGGCGAGGGCGTTTCTCTGTGGCGTTCGCATGCTCCAAATTTACCTTAGGTGTTAGTGTGCATGGTTGTGTGTGCTGCCCTGTGATGGTCTGGCAAGCTGTTCAGGGTGCATCTTGCATTTACCCAGTGTCGGCTGAAATAGGCTCCAACCTCCACGCAACCCTAGTAATAGGATTAAGCTTTTTGGTGAATGAATGAGTTATTAGTGGAACGCCGTAGTCATGGAATATGGCTTGGATGAGTGTTTGATGTCCACGGATACCCACCACAGGAAACCCAATTCGGCCGCTGCTTCATTGAGTTGATGCTAGTTGGCAGATTATGTATCGCTGACCTGCATGATAAAGGACAGCAATTTTGTAAATGAAAAGCAGATTTATTATTAATGGCAGAAATGAAGCCCTGAAACTAGAGGCTCATACACCACCACTTAGACTTGCACAGAATAAAAAACATACAGTATAAATCAGGTAGGCAGGCAGGCTAAATTCATGAAGCAAATGCCACAATCAGAAGCTTGACAAAACAGGAACTCATTAAACAGAAACTCATTAAACAGGTATTAAACTAACAAGAAGGGTGACATATAAAAGTGGAAATCAGCCACTATTTATTGGGAAATACATTACATTCAGTAAATTGTGAACAAGTGACAACGCTTTGGCTCCTGTTGTGCATTCATGCAGTCATTGAGCTTGTGACCTTTCAGAATTCAAAATGGGACAAGTTCCCAAATGAAAAACAATCTGATACACTACTTTATTGTTAAAATAAAGATATTAATAAAATAAAGACTCATTATTGGATCAGTACATTTGCCTTTACTATTGAATTTTAACAAAATAGTAGTTAAGATAGTGCCAGTGACACACTTAGATGCCATAAATGACTTTGTCATTGTAAAATAAAACCTTGGACAGAACATTTTAAAGGTAGCATAGGTCAGGGTCACTGGACTGGCAGGTCACTGGTTTTAATGGTTCTCTGTATGGCTCCATCAGTTCTCTTTGTGGAATTGAACACTGTTAGTCAATCCTTTCTGTTAATAATTTCTTTCTGATTGTTTAGCCAAACACTGTCTTAGTAAAATGTGTTGATGCTAGACATGTATGTTAATAATCCTATCCTCCTTCTAGTCTTTTCATCCTTTCCAATGAGACTGTGAACATCTGGAGTCACCTGCTCGGGTTCTTCCTGTTCTTCTCGCTGGGTGTATACGACATGGTGGCTGTGTTGCCTATGATCAGAGCCTCTAGAGAGGATTATGTCATCTACTCTATAAGCCTCTTCTGCTTCCAGGTGCGTTTATGCACTTTTGGTGTTCATGTGCTCTGTGGTCAACACATTCAGAACATCGCAAGAATTTCTTCGAACATCAGAGTGGGCTCTTTTTTTTATTTTTTATTTTAATTATTATTTTTTTTTACAACGTGCTGATTTTTGTTAGTAGTAACGTACACAGAAATCGATTAATTCCCGCAGTTCACCAAATGTATACTATGATTATGTTAAGTGTGTTACGGTCAAGTATCAAAACAGTTTGTATTCAATTTAGCACCTTTTGTAGTCGGCTCCTCTAATGCTTGTAGTTGTTAGCATGTCATACTTCTATTTTCAGTTGTTGAGCTGCCGCCTCTTTTGGCACTTACACTCTCAGGCATAAGGATGAAGCTTAGAGACCGCAAATTCCCTGAACATACACTTTAAACATCGTGCCAGAATAATCATAAGGAGACAACGAGCATCACAGTACATATGGAATTGCACGTATGCTAGGTAGGCTTAAGATAATGGCATAATTGAATGACCTGAGAAGATGCAGAAGTGTGGGCGATCCATATTGCACTGAATTTCACAATTGGGTGGGCGCGTGTTTGAAAACAGGAACTTGGCCCATTAAATATCTTGATTTGTAAGCGGTCTGTATGGAGTCTAAACACGGATTCTGGTTTGTTTAGGTGTGCATGCTGTGCTCAGTGGGATATCACCTGTTCTGCTGTCATCGCTCAGAGAAAACCAGCCGGCGCTGGATGGCATTGGACTATGCCGGGATCTCGATCGGAACGTTGGGCTGCTACGTTCCAGGTGTCTTCTACGCCTTCTACTGCAATAATGTATGTAGCTTGATGGACATCTGGTTCAGGGATGTTAGAAAGAATTGTGAGATTAATTTATATATAATATATCATTTTGGGATAAACAGGAACATGTCTGGGGCATAGAATCTCAAAATAAGTCTTTATTGGTTAGTTTTTGTTATTAATGCAGTTTTTGAAAGTCTATCCTTTGACAAATGATAAGGAAAAGATAGCTGCACAAGTTCTTATGAGAGGATTTTGAACTGTCTTCCGGGTTTCCAAAATGTTATAGATATTAATGTGTCAATACTTGACCTACAGTTTTCAAAGAACAGCAACTCCAAAGAATTTCTTCACATAAAATGTTTGATACACTTATGCTGATTGTCTACAAAAACGTTTGATGCTGCAGATGTCATTAGATAAATTAATTGCATCAGTTAAGTGTGATGGACGTTACCCACGCAGTTCCATGAATTTATTTTTTCGTTGCATGATACAGTGTATGTTATGATGGCTAATATACTAGAAATTGGAATTAAATCAACATTTGACATAATTTCATAAATTTTAAAGCTTGTTTACTTCTATCCAGGCATGAACTAAATGGACGAATTTGAGATTGTATATCACGCAGATGTTGCTGTTTATCCCAGAATGAGCCACACACGCACGCACGCACACACACACACACACACACACATATGCTTTAATATGATGTAGATCTCTGCTCCTGAGTACAGGTATAGATTACAAGGAGCTGAATAGAGCCCTTGGACTGAATGTTCTTAAAATTTAAAATCTTTTCATGCAGAGTGTCTGTGAAAACGTGTTCTTTCCACTATGGAATCAACCACATACCACTGATAAAACTTTTAATAAAAATCTGGCTAAAACACATCCATGCTATCAGGGAAGAATGAGTCGTCCATTGATGGGATAAACGGGTCATTCAGTACATTGAGGTCATCAGCTGACTTCATTTTATTGCATGATGTTGATGAGCCTTGACCTGACCAACTGATGCAACAGTACCATGGCAAATAAATGCCATGGCAATCAAGACTAGAGGCAGTTCAAAAAATATTAGAATTACATCATTCTTTCATTTATTAATGTTTTTGGGGGTGGGCATTTGATTAATAAAATATACATGTTTTCAGCAGCCTGATCATCACTTTCATCATCACATTGTGGCATTCACTTGATGGTCACTGCCAGTTCATCCCAGCACCCAAGTTTCCTTGTTCAGTTATCTACATAAGTTCCTCGGATTACATGTTGCCTCACCTGTGAAACGGAATTGGCCTTGGAGTGGGTCCTACTGCAAAGTAAAGATTTGTGTCTTTAGCAGTTAGCTTGAATCCAGTTCACAGAAGTAAACTGTCCCATGTGATTGACATGAAAAGATGAGTTTACACTGGGCCTGTGGCACGTGTGTGTGTGTGTGTGTGTGGGGTGAGATTCAGACTGGGGTAGATTAATTAGTTGGCCTGAGAAGCATCGTCCCAAAGCGGTGTGGTAGCAGATGGTCGGCCTGCTTTTGTTGTGGGCATACAGTACCTGTGCAACAGAATCAGAGCAAGAGTTCACACGTTTGTGTAGGAAAGTGTGTGAGTTGCTGTATACAGTGTATATCATATTTTGAGCTCCTTGCAACTAGAACTAGTTGTACTAGTCTCCTAGTATAGAACTTTACTGCACAGATTATAATGTAATTGTTGTGCACATGGTGATACTAGTTGCATTAAATTCTTCTTTTGAGTTTCTGTTATAAAGTATGACTTGATTAAACAGATTTGGCTGTGAACAGAGTATCCTTTGTCTGGAGCAAGCGACGAGCAGAGCTTTCAGAGAAACTTGGATCTGGAACATCCTGAGCAGGCTGCTCTCTCGTCCCCCCAATCCCCCTCAACTCCCACTTGCTCTTTGCGGTGGGCTGTAGCGATTGGCCACGTTGTTCTACGCATACACTTACACACACACAGAGTACACTCCCTCCCCCCACATATTGGAAGTGCTGGCTTATTGTGCCCCAGAATGCGGTGGAAATCTGCTCCAGCCCAAAGCAGATGGCCATGTTCGAGGACCCGCTCTGTCACTCCTGTTCCCCACCATATGACATTCACACACGTGGGTGAGCCATCTCCACTCTACCCCTGCCAAGTGTTTAGCTCTGCTTTTTGGGTGACTACTCAATCAGCCAAGTCCCCCAAGAGAAAGAAACACTGTTCTCTCTCTCTCTCCTGCATTTTCTCAGCATCACTTTTTTTTCCTATCCAGTGATCAAGGAAGTTTTTTTTATTATATACAAGTTCTCATGCCATGCTGTACTTCCAAACCCAAGTTTATTCAGGGGCTGATGGATGAATACACACTTATTAAATTTGTGAACCTTCTAATGGAAATACTTTAGCAACCGAACATGCTCATTTGCCAGAGAGAGGCTGGGATACACTGTCTAACGTTCAGCAGTTTGGACTCCATTCCGTTCGAGCACGGACCCAGTGACAGGATTAAGACTTTTACCATTGTGTTTATTCTATGTATTTTTTCCAGCAGTAGTTTTATGTTTAATCAGTGTTTGTCATGTGCTATTTTAGTCTCTGCTCTCTAATGTTTTTCAGTACTGGCGGCAGGTGTATCTGGTTATGGTCCTGGCAATGACGTTAGCAGAGTTCTTTGCCCAGATACACCCCCTTTACTTGACCAAGAAGTGGCAGAAGCTGCGTTCAGTCATCTTCTGCTGTGTAGTGGCATACGGCCTCATCCCTACCATCCACTGGATCTGGCTTAGTGGAGGTTTCAGCTCAGAAATAGTGCAGGTAACATCGGCAGGGGTACCAATAGTTTAGAAAAATTGGGAACCTGTAATGATAGCAAATAATTGACAGACATTTGTAAAAGGCACATTATCATTTAATTATAAGTGAAATGAAGTATAAAAATGTTACTGAATACAGAATACAATTATGATTTTCAGATCATTTGTTCCTAAACGCTAAAACTGTCTTATTTCTTTTTCTTTTAGGACTTTATTCCCAGAGTGCTCATAATGTATTTGCTTGCTGCAGTTGCCTTCATCTTTTATGTCTCCAAAGTTCCAGAACGCTACTTTCCAGGTAAAATTAGACAGTTTTTGTTTTTTTGAAGCAGCTACTTAATTGTATCAAAATGCTAGCAGGGACTATTCATTATTCATGTGTACTATACATGGGCAGAATGGTGGTGTAGTGGTTAGAATGTCTGCCTCACAGCAAAAAGGTCCTGGGTTTAATTCCCAGGCACGGGTGTTTCTGTGTGGAGTTTGCATGTTCTCCCCTTGCTTGAATGGGTTTCCTCTGGGCACTCCGGTTTCCTCCCACAGTCCAAATCCATGCACAACAGGCTAACTTGCTGTTTCAAATTGCATGTAGGTGTGGATGTGACTGAATGGTTGAGTGCGTGTTGCCCAGCGATGGTCTGGTGAGCTGTTCAGGGTGTACCCCGTCTTCTTCAAATGTCAGCTGAGATAGCCTATATAGCCTCCGAGTGACCCTAGTAGTAGGATTAAATGGTTCAGCAAATGAGTGAGATTGGGACTTGTATATTTTAACTTATTTATTATAATTTATTTATTTTTTTTAATTTCACATGTGCACACACAAGAATCAACTGTGTGCTCTGGTGAGGGTTTGTCAGCCAGATAAATAAATAACTCTTACTGGGCAGGATAGTAAAATTTAAGACAAAATCAAGATTACAATACAAAACTAAATGATTTCTACTTAAAGGTACAGTGTGTAAGAATTAGCATTATCTAGTGGCATCTAGTGGTGAGGTTCCAGACTGCAACCAACTGAAATTCATGACCCCCTCCCTTTGAAGGCCGTATGGTTCTGGGTCACTGTAGAAATATTATTTTATATATATATAAATAAAAATAATGTGTGTGTGTGTATATATGTATGTGTGTGTGTGTGTGTGTGTGTGTGTGTGTGTATATATATATATATATATATATATATATATAT
>JAOUQZ010000027.1:7684919-7698903 GCA_028564935.1 Neosilurus hyrtlii
AAGGAGCTGGGTTCCAGAGCCCAAACTATGCGTGGAGGTGAGCCCGACTATCTCTAGCCGGTACCTCTCAACCTCCCACACAAGTTCAGGCTCCTTTCCACCCAGCGAGGTGACATTCCATGTCCCTATTGCCAGAGGTTTAGTCCCAGGTTTGGAGTCGCCGAGGCCCCAAACCACGACTGCTACCCAAACCAAATTGCGTTAGCCCCTCATGGACCTTCCTGCGGGTGGTGAGCCTACTGGAAGTCGGGCCCACGGTGCTGTTTCGGGCTGAGCCCGGCTGGGTCCCGTGGGCAAAGACCCGGCCACCAGGCGCTCAGGGTGGGGCCCCGGTAAAGCCAATCCGGGCGACATAGCGGTCCTTGATATAAACTTTTTCATGATGGGCTTCTGAACTGCTCTTAGTCTGGCCCGTCACCTAGGACCTGTTTGCCATGGGAGAACCTACCAGGGGCATAATGCCCCGACAACATAGCTCCTAGGATCATTCGGGCACACAAACCCCTCCACCACAGTAAGGTGACAGTTCAAGAAGCCCCGGATAAGCAGAAAATGATGCTATGCTATCATGATGCACAATTTAAAAGATACCTGGCTTTCGTTTGGCTCTTCTTAGCAGCAATGTCACTGGCTGTTAGTGGTTCTGGCAGTGAGGTGGGAATAGAGGAATTCTGTACAACAGAGCCCAGATATTCACCAAGTCATTCCCAAAAATTCACTAAAACCACAATCATATGATTCTTAAAATAATACTTGCATAACCCAATGACAGAACTCACAAATAGATTTGGCACAGGACACTCCCTTCCAGCTATTCTGAAGGCAAAGTGAGAGACTTGATAGATGTCTGGTCTTTTTTCTGGATCAGGCTCCAACATGTATCCTACAATCATAATAAATAAATTGGTAAATAAATAAATAAGACCCCAGCATTTACAAAAATCTAAGAATTGTATCGATTTCTGTGTTAATATATATGCGCACACACACACACACACACACACACACACACACACACACACATATATATATACATACACACATACACTCACACACACACTTTTATATAAATTCTACCAGGGTTAAATAGTTTAAATGAAATGTGAAAGAAAGTGACCAAGTACAGACGGGAAAAAACAACTTTGTTTAATAATCACCAGGAGGTGGCAGTATAATAAAACAAAAATCTCACACTGAAAGCTGACACCCATCATTAGAGCATCCTTTTTTAATGCAGTTCCATTCATTTCCCAGATGTGCAATTAATGAGTTTCAAATCAGCTGATATGCATGAAAAGAGGCATATTTTAATGGATATGCCCTGCCACTTACTGATCAAGCAGTGCAGTTTGGAGGAAAACTTTGAGCTATCTGGAACGCTGAAGATTCCATCACATATGGCGACCTGACTCTCCCCAAATGGAAGTGTGAAGAAACACAGCTTGTACAACAAGCATCCAAGTGCCTAAGAAAGGTAGAGAAAGTGAAATGTAAACCCATACATAACCGCAACAAAACAAACAAGGGGCCTAACGTCAAACTGCGCACTAACTGCCATTAAAGGAATTAAAGAAGCTCACGGCAACATCATGGCTGAACTTCATAATTCTTTCTACTTTTAACAGAATATAAGTACTGACAGGAAACACTAGCACCTTTCCTCAACTTATCAATGCCTGCTTTAACATAACTACCATAAAGCTCATTAGGTGAAAAGGTCTGCCCATAATAAAGAATAATAAAGAATCATAAAGAATAATAAATCATTTCTTAAGTTAAGAGATTTATTCTTGTATATTGATCTCATCAGGCATTTGTTTAGTTAAATGAAGGTGCAAAAAATGAGCTCTCTGCCTCACATCAAGTAACAAGCGTACCAGTAGTGCAAAATATGCCCTTCACAGTTAAAATTCAGGCATGGCAAAGGTTAAAGATTTTGCTTTTAAAGATTAAGGTTAAAAGGTTAATTTTATATGCAATATTTTGTCCATCATATTTTGACTTTGACCTTTGACCTTCTGAACGAAAACTCACTATGTCATGTGAAGGATCACTCGGAATTATTGTTCACGGTTTCATGGAAATCTATCACGGCTGTAAAAAGTTGTGGCGAATGGTCAAGTTTTTGGTTAAAGTTAACGGACTGACACTGGGCAGACCACAATATACCATACCATAATATGTCCTGTCTTAAGACAGGCATATAAAAAGAGTAAGATTTCTGCTCAGAATCCGAACATCTATCTTTAGGGTTGAATCAGTAAATCAGGAAATTTCCTTTCCTTTTCTGCCTTCACGTTTTTCACTCCAGAGGAGAGCAACATTGCTAAGGGACTGCTTATGTCCTTGGTTTCATGGCCATTTCATAAACTAAGCTAAACTAAATTTCTAAACAGACAGTACTTGATTGTGATACAAGGTTATAAAACATCTATAAACATAAAATGCAAGACAGCACTGCTGCATGATTTCTTAAGCATGGGAAAAGATCTGGAACTGATTTCCAAAATACTGTTGAAAACTGCTAATTACTGAGCTCATATAGAGTGTTTTAGAATAAACAAACTCCCACATGCTGCAGAAAACAGCCCTATGGATGATACCAGAACAGTTCATTGTTTACATAAACAGACTATGGAATAAAAACACTGTAAGGCTGTTAAACTTGAAACAACAAAGTGTTGCACCTCACATCATAAATTATAAAGGAGGCAACTTCAGTTGCTGTTAGCCTACAATTACACCCATGCATTTTGAAAAATCATTTTCCCAATGTCCAAAGGATAAACATAAAATGAAGCAATCCTTTCAAAGAAATCCCTCCCTAAAACTAACTTAACTTCTGATGGAAACCGGTTTGGTTTCTGCATTTGTGTTGACTGCCTGAACAAACCAGATCCTCAGCATAACAGTGAGTTTAAGAGCAAGCTACATACACCAAAGAAAGAAAAAGGGGGAAGGGTGTATGTGTGTGTGTGTACAACTGTGTGGGTTTGTTTTTTTTTTTTAATGTGCATGTGGGTGGGCGGATATGGATGTGTGTATGTGTACCTACCCAGATATCAGCCTTGGTGGTGATGGCTTTCCCTTGGTACAAGTTAATCATCTCTGGGGCACGATACGACAGGGTTGTGTACCTGCACACATAGAGGGGATCAAAGGTTCTTACTAGTTTTTGTTCCCCACCAGTATAGCAATAATAAAATGCAGAAGTATTCGACACAACACATCCCTTGGTATGCCCCCGCTGTAAACCTTCTGAGTGTGTGCTTGAATTATGACCCTGATGTTTGACCTATATCCTTAAAAACCTGTTCCAGTTCATGGGCATTTAGTAATGAGTAACCGGTTTGGTCCAAATCCATGCAGGCATTCAACCTGCAGAGTACACATAAGATTTTTCAAAGATGACCTCATGTGACCTTGACCTTTGACCTATGACCTTAGGACCTGTATCAGTTTGTGAGCCTTTAGTAGTGAGTGAGTGGTAAAGGTCTGGTCAAAACCCGTTGAGGGATTCAGAAGATTGATTGCCCACAAGGAAGTTCAGACTGACTGATATTCAGACTCTGGGACAGGGTGAAAACATAATGCCTCTGGCACCACCATGGTGGGCGGAGGCATAATAAACTACATAACTTTCACCCTAAGGAAAAGTATGGCAGTCAATTGTTGCTGGTGGTTCAGGAACTCTTGCAAAAATTGATGGCATGAATACAGCATGTTTCTGAACCAGCTTGAGACCTGGTTGCCTCTGCCGGGCGATTCAGACTTGGATATAGATATCAAGATAAAAAGATAGTCTCTGAATTAGAACACTACTAAAAAAAATGCTTCCTTTACAGATAAGGAAGTCCACATGGACAAGCCTAAGAATATAAAACAGACATTTAAATGTACTGCAAGGACTGCAGTGCAGTGTTTCTAACCTTGTTAGACATTATAGGAAAAGCCACTGTGCGGTTATCTTCTCCAGGGCAGGAGAAGCATTAATTGTAAGGGTGATGATAATTTTGAGGGGAGGACGACGACAGTCTTTTGTGTGTGTGTGTGTTGGGGGAGGGGGTGTACCACACGCTCCTGCAGATAATGAACCCATAAGGACTCCCTGAGTATAGACCTAGAATCTGTAAATACAGCTTTCGACTGCTGTTGACACAAGCAGTTTTACTACAGTTGCTTAAATGTCAAGATACCTTCAAGTCTTAAACTGCCACGAACAGATTTGCTCTCAAGAACAGTTTAGAATATAGTGAATTTCTCTGCATAACTCTACTTTTTAACCACATAACACAGTAACAGGGCAGCACAGTGGCATAGTGGTTAGCATGTCTGCCTCACAGCAAGAAGTTCCTGTGTTTGAATCCCGGGCTCGGCGTGTTTTTGTGTGGAGTTTGCATGATCACCCTATGCTTGTGTGGGTTTCCTCTGAGATCTCCTGTTTCCTCCCACAGTCCAGAGACATGCACATTAGGTTAATTGCCCATTCCAAATTGGTCATACGTGTGAATGTTACCCTGCTATAGACTGGCGATATGTTCAGGGTGTACCCCTCCTTCACCCAGATTCGGGTGAGATACGCTCCAGCCTCTCTGTGACTCTAATAAAGGAGAAAGGGAATGAATGAGTGAATGAACACAGTTAAAGACGAGAGCTCTTTACAATCACGTTATCTGGTGATGTTGGGAATTGGCAAGGAAGAGAATGCTTGTGTTACTGTTGGCTGGGTGGAGGGAGCTAATCAAGACGACTACAGTAAGTTATTTGTATTTTTAAAAGGATTGTCTATACCGACAGAAATACAAACGCACCCCTGAACGTTGCATATATGCAACACACAGTAAACGCCACATGCCAGCAAGTGAGCTGAAACACAAAAGTAAAAAAAATAATAATAAAAATAAAAGATAAATGTTTGAGACTCGAGCCACAATATTTACGCTCAAATTAGCTCGATCTTCCTAAAACTACTATCCGGAGAAACCCAAATGATGATGATGGGTTTCACTTTTGAGTCTGAAGCTTTCTTCCTTGATGGGATGTTTTATGTTCAATGGGAATATATAGGGAAGTAAAGGATATATACATGCAGAGAAAAGTAAAAATAATGATTGTAAAATTTTATTACTGAATTAATATTTTCTATAAAGCGGCTTTGTGACAATGTTCATTGTTAAAGGTGCTATAAAATAAATTTAAGTGAGTTTATATTAATACTATAATACAAATGTTTACTGATTAATACTATATTTGATCTAAAAATATTTTTTGCACTCGGCTACATGAAGGGTGCTAATAAATCAAAGAGCACTGTATTTGTGTATAAATCCCTAATACATTAATATATTATAAAATGCACGAAAAAACTGGACAGAAATTCATTTAGGACACATTTTTATTACAGCAGCCAGTGTCTGAAACAAACAACATAGATACTGAAAAATGACTGAATCCAAGTCAATACACAGCTCTTCATGACTACAATGATGAAGTGAAAAGAAAGAAAAGACATCCAAGTGAGAAATCCTTCCAGATCTTGATCTGATTGCTGACACATTCCATTAAACACTTCAACATTCTCACAACCTACTCTGCGAACATGGGCTTACCTCTTAATCTCGTCCTCCACAGCCGTCACGCCATCTTTGAGTGGGTGCAACACTTTGTGGGTGGCACTTCCAAAGTCACACAGCACATAGTTCCCTTGGTCATTCAAGAGGATATTTTCCACCTGCATGAAGTCAAGTGTTTAAAGAGTGCTGAGAACTGACATGGCCCATGACAGACAAGAGCGGAGGACTCAAGGTGACTGGCAACTCTGGCAAGTTCCCACAGCTGCCTGCCAAAATACGTCCTTGATCCTGTCTGGCTCAGCCTAATAAGCCTGTCATGACTGGGGTTCCAAAAAAATTGTTGCTAATAACATTAGCAGGAGAGAATAATTGTTATGGGAAATGATGTCTAGTGTCACAGTAAATACAACTGCTGGTCAGGACAAAGTACATTTATTTTCCTCTGTTGGCATTCCCTCAACACCTTTTTAGGTATAATTACACACAGCTGGAAGAAATGGCAAGAGAAATGACACAAGACAGAAAAAAAAAAGTAGAGGTAAAAAGAGGGAAAGACTAAGCATGAATATAATCCTTAACTTACAAATGCATAAAATCATAGATTACGAAATAAGAACATTAATGTGAGATAAGGGGGGAAGGAGGGGCTTTCAGGGAGTCAGTTAATGTTGGACAATTCAATGCATGTACATAACTGTCAATTATTGCAGATTTAACTGCAGAGTTTAAAATACAAGCCTATACATTTTTAGAACAAGAAATAAAGAACACCATGTTAGTTAGTACCTTCAGGTCTCTGTGGATGATTGCCGTTTTGCACTGGTGCAGTCTGGCCACAGCCTCACAAGCATCACAGAAGATGGTGAGAACCTCAGCCTCTGTGAAACCACTGTTTAACCGCTGGTTCATCTGTTTCACTACCTGACCCGCTATTGAGGAAAAGCATTTTGAAGAAAGGCATTATTATTATTGATTATTGTCATTTTAGGAGCTGATTTTTTAACCTCAAAGGTTACATATAGCAATCAAAAGAGGGTATTAAAAAAAAACAAAAAAACATACTGTTTACTGCCTATTAATTAATAACTAATCTAATAGACTGCTTATAATTTGAAGACTTGCATTAAAAAATAAATTCAGACAGAAAATTTTTAAAGACACAAAAACGTGTCTACCGCCTGGTGCTTCCATGGGGTAAGGTTAACCTTGATCCTTGACCTCCAAAAATCTAATTTGTGCAAAGCTTCTTGAGGTATCCCTTTCAAAAGAATGGCCCACACAAGGTCACACTGACCTTGACCTTTGACCTTCAAAACCTCATCAATTCATCTTTTGAGTCTTTAAGGATTTTATACAAAATTTAAAGGAGAATCCCTCAAAGCGTTCAAGGTATCCCGTTTACAAGAATAGCATACATGAGGCCGCAGTAACCTTGACCTTTGACCTCCAAAATCTCATTGGTTCATCCTTTAGTCAAGGTGGGAGGCATTAAAAATAAATAAATAAAGTTAATCCGTAATAGTGATCTGTGAAACAAGGGCCAGGAAAGAGGTAATAGATTTTATGAATGATTAGTAAATGTACAGGAACAATGGCATTATGATGACAGAGTCTTCCTGACCTTTACAGTACTCCATAAGGATGAGAACCTCCCACACACTGTCTCCTACTGCGTTGATGGTGGATTCCAGATATCTCACTATGTTCTTATGACCTGACAGCTCTTTCTGTTTAGAATAACAGACAAAAACAAACACCAGTATAGAAGCAGCTCACATTATAAGTGCATTAGAATAAAGGAGGTGTTGATTTTATACAAATTCTCTGAAAGTTTCATAAAAATCCATTTACAAATGTGAAACTTTAGTTGAAATAAGTTGACTGGTTGAGAAGCAGTTGAGGATTATAAGTAAGTGTGATGACACCAATCACGACGACGCATGACTGCAGATGCCTATGTATTGCTCCAGCTTCAATAGCAGGTGACAAAACAAAAACGAAATATATAGTACACATTTTGGTTAAATTCCACTGAAAAAAGTGTGACACCAGCAAAGGGACTGATGATGACACCAAACATCGACAGACACGAGTCAACTTAAAGTGATCCCTATGTGCCCCAACCCCTTGTCCTTGAACATAATGAAAGTCCATACATCAGTCGTAAAGTGCAAATGATCACATTGTCATCTAAGTACTAGACACGTTATTTGGAAACTCATTAATTGAGCACTGAAGAGGTTCACAGTGTTCTGAGATTGTATCGGGTGCTGTGCAGCGTGCAGCTTACCATGATTGTGACCTCTCGCTTGAAGATGTTCAGATCAGGTACATTATTCACATACATCCTCTTCAGTGCACATCGTACTCCACTGTGGGTGCGTGCCAAGAACACCATGGAGAAACCCCCTAGGAACACACACACACACGAAGCAAACGCAAATGTAAGCTATTAGAAATTCTTGTCACAACAGTACACAAAGCTGATGTCAAAACACAGCACAGGCACTGTACAGACTGTCCTGTGAGAAACATCTGATATAGTTGAGCTAAGAAATTAGCCTGTCATAGATAAATAAAAAGTGTCGTTTCTGAGAACAGATCATCTCCATGCTCAGACATCAAGTCCACTCCATTAGCCCTGCTAAAATTTCATTACCTACTCCATATACAGGAAGAAACCCCTAACAAGGAAAGAGGCTCAAGAGATATCAAGTTGACCCCAGGACACTCCAGATCCGATTATTAAATCAGTTCTGAGAAATTTCTTCAGTTTTCTAGCATGAACCGGGCATCTTTTAAGTACGTACTAACCTTAGTTAATAGGTACACTGGGTTTCATGTCTATCTCAGGGGTAGGCTGGACCAGCAGTTAAAGAAACATTATAGAGCAGTACTGACAAGTAAGAAATAAACCCAGTGAAACTGTTATAGGAAATGAATTGATGAGAGAATAGAAAGGCAGCAGAGCAGAGTTGTTTATTTATTAAAAACAGCATATGAATGGAAAAGTAGGCTTCCAAACTCTGCTGTTACACATGAACATATGCATGTTTTAATCATCAGCTGGTTTTTACCTACAGTTTCCAATTGTATGCTTACTTCCAAAAAGTATGCTCATAAACTTAAAACACATCAAATGCAAGCCTTAACTGGGTTCAATCCAGAAAACAAAGAATGTTTTTAAGGCAGAAAAAGAAGGGGAAAGCAGGACACGACATCCCCTGAGAAAGGAGGTGGAAAAAAGCTCACGTCAAACCGGAGCTCCTTGCCACCATCTGAAGTGTGAAGCTTTCACACAGTGAGTCCAGTGATGCCAGGAACAGGCAAACGGTGGCAAAGGGATCCGTGCCTCCACAAGGTCTGGCCCATTCAAGGAAGGATGAATGAACCGTAGCAGCATCTGACCTGCCAGCCATTTCTCATTAACACCAAGCTGAGTCACACTGTGGGACCCACAAAGCACAGCCTACAATGGCGTGCTTGTTGCCTAACAAACTCGTTTAGCTGACCTGAATAGGGAACATATTTGGATTGAGAGACAGCAGGACAGACCTGGGAAAAAGGGAGACCCACAAAAAAAGGGTGGGGGTTTAATCAAATAGTGTCCGTGATCAGACGCAAATAAGGATCTGCTTTAAGGTGGACGTAGGATTATGGATTTAACTACAGGACAAGGCTTTGTTTAGTACAGAGGGTGCTGTAGTGGAAAACTCATGGCTCAATATGAATTCATAACAAAAAAGGCTACAACCATTCGCATCTTGCCATGCAAAAGTGCAAAAGTAAGAAAGACCGAACACATTCTCAGAAAATGACATTTTAACCTGAAGCTAAACGTAAGAGTCAACGAAAACGTTCAGAATTAGAGCACTGTGCTGCATGTGCTGTTCAGCTAAAAAGGCCAGCGTTACTGGATTGTCTTCATAAACCAATCAAATCTGCTGTGCCTTTAATAAAATTTTAAATGCTCCATTTATCCTGGTCTTTGCATATTTAATTATATTAGCCTTAGGATGATGAAGAAGCCAGTCCAGCACAAACCAAACTGCACATTTGTATTATTACCCCTCAGGAGATACACTTAACTCTGTACGGTACAGTGGGTAGCTAATCAACTCAGTGAGAGAGTGCAGATACAAGACACACACGCGCACACACACACACACACACACACACACACACACACACACACACACACACACACACACACACACTACAGTAGGTATAGAGTGCTCCACCACAAACAGCAAAGAAAAATGTGTCAAGGGTGAAAGAGCAGCTAAACGTTCATTACTCAATCGAAAAACTGTGCCTCAGTGTCTGATACATTTCATTGTGCACACATACCACCAACCTAGTTTTCATTTAACTACGCTTCAGCCAAAATATCACCACTTAAAGTAACACTGATACAGACAGTATATAATGGAGTGATGGAGCAAATAATCAATAATCGGAATATTCCCATTATACCAGAATGAAGAATTCACCTAGTTCATTTCCCATCACATATGGAAAGAAAAAAAATTATTAGAAGCCTAAAGTCCGTCCAACTGGTTTAAACAAAATTTAGGATCCACATCATGTGCGCATACAAGAAGATTGTAGACAGTGTGAATGCCACTGGCACTTTGTGAAATGTTAATGTTCTGTTCTTGAATATAAACACATTGTAAATTGAGGCTGTTCTGAAAAAAGGTTTGGTCTGGTACCAAACCTAGAAAAAAAGTCATCAGAAGATGACATCTCCCCCTTGGCTTCCACGTCAAAAAATATGACTTGCAGAAATCCCAAAATATCAAAAGGCACAACTACACTGATTAGCAGAAGTAACTGCCAAGCTTGATGAAGAAATCTCAAACGTTTTCCAAGTTCCTCGCCAGAATTAAAATGATCACAGACAGACGAACGGATGATGAATATATCCCCCTGTATTATATGCCAGGAAATAATAATAAAAAGTCACATCTTGGAGTGCTTTTACAGTTTTGCTGTTTAAGTCTGGTGCAGTTTCTTTTTTCAATTCATTTGGTTAAGGTAGGTCAGATTACAGCATTGAGTGGTCCGAGTTGACCCTGAATAACTTTTTTAAAAGTGATTGCATTATGGTGTGCATTTTGCAGGTAACAAATTGTTTTCATTTTTGAAGATGTGAGCTTTCTAAACGACCCACAACGCACAACCAGTGCATTCCATCTTTACTGCTAAAGAAACATAAACATGAAAATACATCTTTTGGTAAATTGGCTTGACACAAAAAATAAATAAAAAATTAGATGCGCTACACAATATATTATCTAATAATTTGTTTACAATTAGCTCAGTGTTTTTTGTTCTCCAGTAAATTTTTTGTAATTTTTTTTACACCTATTTCCACCAATTGTTTTTTGTTTTTCCTTTCAATTTATGTGCTCTGATTTAGAAATCAACAAATAGATAAGTGTGAAAGCTCCCTTAAATCCCACGTAGCAATCGTTAATCCATTTAGGAGGTTTGGAAATTCTGTCTGCATTTTCTGTAATTGGCAATTACTCATCATAACTGAACTAGAAATCCACTCGATGAGAAATGTGTGAATAGAAAGCTGAATAAATCATATGATGGGAATGTTTTATAGAAAAGGAAGTCACCAGCTTCAGGAATTTACAAGAAACCTCGGCACAGCCATAAAACCAACTTAGAAACAACAACAACCCCCCCCCCCCCCCCAAAAAAAACCCCCAAAAAAACAGGGGGGGGAGGGGCATGAACTGAAATCACAGAAAGTGTATTGTGTAAGATGAGTTGTTTTTAACCTAAAGCAAAAAGTTCACCAAGCTGTTATCCATCTAAAGAAGTAACGGCCTTATCCTTGACCTAGACTGGACCAACAATGTCAGTAATGCAAAAGTGAAGATGGGACTGTCAGTAAATCTAACAACTTACTAGTGGTAACTAAGCATCATTATATAAACCCTGTCCGCACATGCACTGTGTTGAACAGCAGCAGATCCTTATTGAATTCATGTATGGTGAAGTATCCCTGATGAACAACACGTTACTCTAATTTCATGAATGAAGCTCATGTTTTGTGAGCGAAGAAATTCCAGCACCTTCCCTTCCTCCACCTTCATGGCTGAAGTGCCCCTGAGCAAGACACATAACCCCCAACTGCTATCTGGGTGCTGCAATTTGTGGCAGCCCACTGCTCCGAGAGTGTGTGTGCTCACTGTTTACGTGTGTGTGTGTGTGTGTGTGTGTGTGTGTGTGTGTGTGTGTGTGTGTGCGCGCGCTCACTGTTTACGTGTGTGTGTGTGTGTGTGTGTGTGTGTGTGTGTGTGTGTGCGCGCTCACTGTTTACGTGTGTGTGTGTGTGTGTGTGCTCACTTTGGATGGGTTAAAAACAGAAGCCTTGAAATGCTCAGTATATTTCAAAAGCAACTTGGGTAACAAAACCAGGACCTATTTTACCAATTTGAACCACTTTGTGGTTAAGGCGATGGATTACTGACCCGAAGGTCAGCGGTTCCATCCCCACTATCACCACTGTTGGGCCCTTGAGCAAGGCCCTTAACCCTCAGTTGCTCTGGATAAGAGCGTCTGCCAAATGCTGTAAATGTAAATGTAGTTAGATATTGTTTTCACAGGACAATTTCTTCCAGTTCCAGCACACCCATAATGTCTTCTTGAATTCTAGAAATTTTTGAATAAGCTCTACTTTGTAAACTCAAGAGTATGTTGAGAGAGAAAAAGACAAGAATTGTTATGGCAACACAATTCACAGGCCTTACACTACTCCAGGAAAACCCCGCTCTCAGAATCCATCATTCCACAGTCCAAATCCCCTCCCTCACACACCCACCCACACAGCTGTCATGTGTCTGTCCATGATCTCACAGGTGAGGAGTCTTGGGATGGCAGGTGGCTTAAGAAAGCCGGGGCACTCTCAGTCCCAGTGGAGCTGCATGGCCGTGGATGGAGTCCATATGCTCCAGGATCAAGTTCTCAATAAACCACTGTACTGTGGATTTTCTTCCCACTCCTCTAGAGCTCTCACTGTAGACAAAGCACCACATGCCTCATTAAATCTCTGAGAAAAAGGGAGGGTGAGGAGTGCAGAATGGATTTGGGAGAGGGCTTGCTGTCGTAGGACAATGAGGGCAAATTACTGTTTGTACTGTTACTGTTCCCTGTACACATAAATACATATTTATTAAGACAAGGGTTACACTATATGTATTCTAAGAACATTGAGCTTGTTTAGTAAACTAACTAAAAACTGAACTAGTATGTCACATCGTCACCGCAGTAGCAAAATCCAGGATTCCTAAAACACAGTTCAGTATAACATAACAGCACAGAGGTGAGAATCATTAACAGAATTAAATTTATAGTTGCCCTGTTAATCACTGCACGATCCCTCATCTGAAATCCACTAAAATACCCCTGAAGCCCAATTCACTAGAGGGTGCACATCTCAGCAGCAACATTAAAAGCTGAAGTACACTTTTACCAACAAGTATGCATGACACATATTGCGTCACATGCACAGTCTGTCCATACATCAACCATGTAGGCTTGAGCAACTTTACTCAGTATTTGCAAAATGAGCAGTGGTAGTAGGTCACATGCTCAGCTTACGTGTCAAGGCATCCACAAAATCAGGTATCCTCTGGGGACCCATCCACAAGTGTGTCTACACTGTCTGGAGCTGAATCTGCAGAAGTAAACTTTTGGAGTAACAATCAGAAACACTGGGTTACGTGAGGTCGCATTAGCACCACAGTCACTAGGTTGTAAGCGCCCAGAGATTCGCTGATTCCAGTTGGTAAATGATAGAATCATCAGTAAAGAAAAAAGTAAAACTGGGTGATAAATCAATTCATTTGAATGTTTGGTTTAGGATGAAGTGCACAGTGAAACTCAAGATTTAAAATATATTTTATATGCATAGGATTTTTAACGCCATTGGCTGTGTATATTCTGCACAGCACCAGGCAATCCAAGCAGAATTCTTTCCTGCCTTATGCTCAGTCTGTGATACGCTCCCCGCCACTCAATGGAGAAAAAAATAAATAAATAAAACCACAATTTCATTCAGATGCTAAATCTATACAGCACTACACATAAACATGCCTTACGCTTTTTCTTGCCAATCTTCTGCTTGTTCCGTTGTCAGTTCGCGGGGGCAGCAGCCTAAGCAGTGACTCCCAGTCGTCCCTCTGCCCAGCCACTTCCTCTAGCTCTTCCGGGGGGACGCCAAGGCGTTCCCAGACCAGCCAAGAGATGTAGTCCCTTCAGCGTGTTCTGGGTCGGCCATGCCCGAAACACCACACCAGGGAGGCGTTCGGCAGGCATTCTAATCAGATGCCCGAACCACCTCAACTGGCTCCTCTCAACGCGAAGGAGCAGCGGTTCTACTCCGAGCT
>JAOUQZ010000027.1:7735369-7758296 GCA_028564935.1 Neosilurus hyrtlii
TATATATATACACACACATACACACACACACACACACACATACACACACAGTATCTCTCTCTCTCTCTCTCTCTCTCTCTCTCTCTCTCCAATGTTCTGCTATGTTATTTTGATATAAACTGAAAAAAATATATGATTGTTAATTGAAAAAAATACATTGTGTTCATGTTGTATCAAGTGAATAATTTACTGTATTTATGTAAGTATAGCTAACCTGGAAGTCAGCAGTGACCGAACCCCCACATACGTCGATCAGTTCAGTCATATCATAGTAAGCATCGAAAGTCCAGATGCAGCTCTTTAGATTGAGATGCTTGTACAGCTGGATGGTTCTGGGCTCACGGATATTGGGGTTGAACTGGTAGGGACGATCATAGCCAGGACCCAAGGATATGCTATCATAGGATACATCATCCAGAAAGCCTGTTTCTAGAAAGCAAAATAGTTGGATAAGCAACACACCAAAATATGAAGGCCACATGAGTTTCCAATGAGTAAAAATGTGAAAACTCAGCAACTCAGCAAGAGTTTGATAGAATGCGTTTTGGGCTGTAAGAGATCCCTGTAGGAATAGCAGCTTACCAGAGATTCCTTGTAGGTCTTTGAGGGTAACTAGGTTGGAGCAAATATGCTGCTGGCGGTAAATGGACTCGGACAGCAAGAAGTGCAGATTGTGTATTGGCATAGTCGACACCAGAGGTAACATTCCATCCTGGTGAGGGATCTGCACTGAAATGTGGATCCTGTAGGGTAAATCAGATCTTAAGACCTGAAAGTCTATATTTTAAGTCTATTTTTGGTTAAACTTGACCTTTATTTACACACCTGTTGGGATGCTCTTTGTGTTTGACATCCAGGTATTTTAATGTGGCAATAAAGGACTGAGCTTGGAAGCCACGGGCAGTTCCAGTGGTCACTGGGGTGTGGCATATAGAGCCTTCGGTTCCGATGGTGACGATGTTGCTCCTAAGTGGCGTGCCCAAGTGCCCAGCCTTGTCCCGTGCCTGAGCCACACAGCGCACATGGAAGCGCCGACTGAAGTATATACTGTCCAGGACCTGTGTGGGCGCACCGATAATTCAGGTTAATTGTAGTATTATTTGGAAATTCTATGAAAAATTTTAATTCAAACATAAGTCTGTATGAAGTGGAACAAAGCAATGCATCAAAAATGTCTAATAGTCTTATGATCAATCTGATCATGAAAAATCTGCATTAACCTTTTTGTAACATTTTGCAATCTGTTGATGAAAATCATTTTCAAAAAGCCTTAAAGACAAACCATATGATTGACGGTTGTATAAGGTGTGTTGTCCGTGACTGTCTCAAAAGGAGACCTGGATCCACTGCTGTCAGTGGGTGCTGCCACTTCCCAACTGAAGTGAATGGAGGTCTGGTTGATGCCGGCTTCCTCACAGCGCTCCCTCATTACTGAATACTTGGGATAATGGGCATCACATGGAGTCACACAGATCAGAGGGTAACCTGGAGATGGTGACTTCTTACTGTTCTCCTTTGTCACCTCCTGGACATAGTCATAGTCTGACAGTGACACTACCTGCATAAGAATGAGAATAAAATGTTTTATATATTATAAGTGTGCACAAATGTTCTTACAAATCATTTTGTAGGAAAAGGTTTTCATATTGAAATGAACTGGCTGCTCATTAAATCAAGAACATCCCTGCATTATCAGAACGGGCAAATCCCCCTATATCCCCCTAAATAATATTGTTAGGTAAAAAAGGGCACACATTCTTTCTTTTCTTTCTGTAAACCAAGGAGCACATGTAGAAATCAGAGACTCTGCGCCTGCGTAGATTGAATCCATTGTAATGTGCCACACCTCTACTGTAACTAACCACACCTCTTTTGGAGACTATGCTGTAACTAGCTTTTCCTGTGTGAACTACATTTAGCACTTCCTTTAGAATTTCCTTTGAATACTTAGTTTCCTTACAAAGATATATTAAAATAAATACCAAAACATGTGCAAATAAAGTTAAGAGCATTGTTGACCACCTGTGTGCTGTATTACTATGTTCTCCTCAGGCCTCATGAGGTAAAGTAATGTCTGAGCGGGGTTGGAGGAAACCTAAAACAGAGTATGTGGGAATTTCTTTGTTTTTGTTTGCACTGAAATGCAATCATGTCTTTTTCTCTTGTTATTTTGTGCACACAAAATATTAATATCTTGTGTACACAAAATTAAAAGTTAAAGCCTAACATATATGGGTGCAGCATACACTGGGAACTGGCGATAACTTGATTCATAGAGAAACAAAGAGGTAAAATATATAAAGACGGTGACTAACGACCTGAACGAGACAATGATTGAACGGCAAGGAAAATCCAGGCTTACAATTGGAGGAGCTGGAAGGATAAGACTTCCAGCAGCTTCCTGATCAAGAATAGTGACTGTTGCCATTGTAACGTCTCCGAGTACAGCTTCCACTGGGTCATCAGGGCCGAGAACCAGTGAGAAAGATTCATGCCACTCCCGCTCCTCATTGGACAAGATTTCAACCTTAAAGAGAATATGATCCATACCTGGGAAACAATTGAAGGGAGACATTTCAAGGCCACAGAATACTATAGAGGATGTCAACAGAAAGGTTCACTGATGATACTTTTGACTAACCAGGGCTGAATTTGAGAACGCGACTCTTGGGGTTATAGTCTATTCCGGATTGGGCTGATCCGTCCCTGGTGCTACAGCGGATCTTGGAGGTGCGATCCAAGTCTCCTTTCCTGATCACTTTAACATTTAGGACTTCAATGCCGTCTGGACCAGGAGGCTCTCGTACTTGGTAAGAAGCTTGTTCAAACTCAATCGTTGGGGCTGTTTTGTAACATTACAGAAAATGAGTCAACCCCTTCTGAAGGAGCAGACTGTTGAATTCAACAGTTTTATATTATACAGTAAAAAGTAACAGATATCACCAAACAGCATTACACTAATTACACTATTACTTCATGTTACATCATGCCTCAGTAATGTGAATAATAGATACCATCAGTGTGCATGTTTAAACTTTTCCCCGAAAAAACACTCATGTGATTGATAATAAATAAGTTGAACAATGAGAACCAAGTAGCCTGTTTCCAACTTGTACAACATTCTGCATTTCCAAAAACAGATCAAGCCAAGCCAAAATTTAAAAGAGCTTTTGATGCAGGTTCCAGAGATGACAGATGTCTAGAAAAGCAGAGTGCCACAATGTCAGAACGAAAATCCGCATACCGACTGCGACGGAAAACCTTACCGTCCTCATCATTAGTGATGGTCACAGTGACAATGTCATTGACTCCGATCATGGCTCCACTCCAGTGATCTCCCTGTGGTGTCCCTAAGTGGACCTGAAACTCTTCCTCAGGTTCAAACACTGAGTCATCATTAATGTGCACCGTGCAATTCTTCACCTGCAGATGGAACGATCCAAGCTTAGTGCATTCTACATGATGTACTAAGAGTAACAACTTAAAAAAGCTCAGCATTTCCTCCTATTTGCTATTTATTGTAATAAGATTATTAATCAATACATCTCACCATAGCTTCATCTTTTTTTGTTTCTTTTCTTACTTACTCTTTTCTTTATGCAATTGTATGTTTGTTTTCTCTTTTTAGCCTGACCTACTTGTTACATGGTGCACCACGCATGTGCAATGCATGATTTCTGTGGAACCTAGAAATGTCAGTGTAGGTACTCTGCTCTGGATGATGTGGTCGACTAGGGCATGGTTTGATGTGTATATTTTCTTGTTTTATTGTCCCATTTTTCTCTGGTTGGCAGTTGTGGGGTGGCTGTGGAACCAATCTTGGGAATAGGATCCCTCAGGTCCTCCTGTGTCTTCCTGTTCGCCATGGACTTCAGTGTACCTATTGTTGTCATCAGTATCCGGGCTGCTCTGTTCTCTCTTCAGTAGTGATTCTGTGCTAAAGTTTTAGATTTGTGGTGTGGTGTGGCTGGGAAGGCTGTGTGGGACAGACCTGTGTGTGCCTTTCTGTGGGACTTTGAGTGGCTACACCACTGGAGTTACATCCTGACAGCTTTTAGAGTTTTTTTAATAACCATAACGCAATCTTAGGTGTAAGAAAGGTACTACAGAAATGTAAGTTATATTATTATTATTATTATTATTATTATTATTATTATTAAATAATAACAACAACAATAATAATAATAATAATAGTTCATTCACTGCAATGGCCTGGCGAGCTTTCCAGGGTGTGTGCTCTGTCCTCGCCTAGTGTTGGCTGAGATAGGCGCCAGCTTCCCCTGCGACCCTAATTAGGATTAAGTGGTTCATAAAATGAATGAATGAATTAATAGTTCATTCATTCATTTCTTTGCCGAACTGCTTATTTTACTAGGTTCGATTTAGGAGCTACTTTATCCTTACATACATACACTCTTACTAAGCCCAGGACTCGTACCCAGGACCTTCTTGCTGTATTATTATTATTATTATTATTAATATCATAATTATATTTAAAATAAGTAAATTAAAATAAGATAAGTAATACTGCTTCATTAATTGACACAACTTTGTTTAAGTTCTATAACTGAATTTGTTCAAAAAAAAACTGATGTTTATTATTGAGATCACATTCATATGTAAGCAGCTTAAAGCCTCACCTTCTCTCCTTTGAGGAAAACCACACGAGAGACATCTGCGTTCCTCCTCTCCTCAAAGTCATCCATCACCATGGCAGACATGGTGCGTGTGAAACACCGCACTGAAGATTTGTAAGTCAGATCGCCCGTCCGGACAATGGGGATGTTCAGAACGCCATCTTTCTCCTTGACTGTATATGCCACCTTCTCAAACTGCATGCTGGGAACTAAAAAACAATCAGTTGTTTAATATAAATTTTATATCATATATATATATATATATATATATATATATAAATTATATTATATATTACAATATATAATATATATTACATTATACATTATATAATAATATTATATATTGAAGACACTTTCAAAGACAATGCCGTGGAATGTGAATGATTAGTAATATTACATACGATCTTGTGTGCTATCAATGATATAAACTGGAGCCTCATGAGGTTCTACAAGAACAGCGCCATTCGGAGAGCTGAGGAAGACGATGAATGATTCCTTTCCTTCAATGGTGGGGTTCTGGATATCATCCATGATGGTCAAACTGCAAGTCTGGAGAGATGGAGGATGTGTTTTAAGTGTATATTTTCCCATCAGTGCAAATTTTGAGTAAAAGTCCCATGCACTTGTGGTGTAATACCTCTTCAGTCTTGCCAGGCTTGAAGTTGACTTTCTTTGAGCTGGGAATGTAGTCCACTCCGGGAGTGGCAGAGTCTTGGTCAGCCGGACGGGTAGCGCACCACACTGATGCAATGGTGGAAAGGTCACTGCCATGACGCAACACTGGGATCTCAATTGTGCCTATAGGAAGTACAGTAATTTTAATATAATGTTATAAAGATTATCCACTGTGTCTTCTGGTTAAAAAGAAGGACTAGCTAACAAGTAAGCCTATGACTACCAATTAGCACCTAAATTCCTAATCTAGTAATATGAATTAAAAGAAATATTTCCACCATAAATGATTCATTTAATTTCACTCTAAAGTCTGTATAGTTAGAGCACTGTGATAGTTCTTTAAGAAAAACAAAACTACAGACCTACATCCTCGCTGAAGCTAAAGGATGCGTTTCCCAGGAACACAGTGGAGGCGTCATTGGGGCCGTCGATAATAACTTTCGCCACTGTGATGTCCCCCATGCGAGCATTATCGGAGGCATCCGACAGAACCAACTCAAACTCCTCAGACGGCTCATACTCGCTGTCGTCAATCAGTGTGACGTCACAAGTGGACATGCTGACCCCAGGGCCCAGAACCACACGGTTTTCTGAGCTCATGCTGCGACTCTTATAGTCCGAGCCTGATTCCAGTGCGTGGACACTGCTTCCTTGTGCTGACCTGGGAATGGTGTAACAAAGCGCAGAAACGGTGCTGCTGGTGTCACCTGAGAGATGAAGGAAAGCACATCAAGAAGATCAAGCAGATTGTGACATGGAGAGTAATACAGTGAACAATCAAAATCAAAAAATACAATCCAGCAAAAATTTCAGTACCATTTTAACCAATTTAAATGTCTGAAAATGACTATAAGTAGCATTAAACTACTAATAGAATAGAATTGAAATACAGTGTACTACAAATAAGTGCATGCCTACTACACACTATAAAAAATCCACAAAACTAGTGTTCTCCACTGACCCCTGGTTGTCTGTTAGAACATTTATATGATGAACATAAGAAGTAATTATGCAAGAAAGTATGCACCTTTTCTCTCAATGGGAACGAAAATGAAGCCGCTGCTCTCGTTGATGTGGTAGGTTTTTTTATCAAACTGAAGCGTGGGCTCGTCCTCTGTGTCATTGATGTTCACCTTGGCATGGGTCACCTGACCCAGAAGAGCGTACACGGGCATGCTCAGCTCCACTGTAAAGCTCTCAATGTTTTCGAACACCCGGTCGTCATTGATGATGATGGTACACACCTTGGTGTCTTCACGCTCGTCAAACTGGACCTGTAGAATCACAATGTTTACAATATCTTTCCTATTGAATGTTTTTTTTTTTTTTTTATCATAAACAACAAGGCTGGTGCTGCACTGATGTAATAATCTCCCAGGGATGGATATTTTCACTGGGATATAAAATGGAAAATACAGTATGTGCTATTCTATTTAAACTAGGTTTACATTGATATTTAGTTTAGATTAATTTAGTTTAAGTTTGTACCTGTCCTGCGTGCTCCACATAGTCATGTTTGCCAGGCTGAGAACCGGCAGTAGAGGTAGAGGTGGCAGTACCCTGCTCAGTGCGGCACAACACAATGGCATATTGGTTCAGATTTCCTGTCCTTTTTACCGTCACTGCCACTGTGCCCGCCTTCTCACTCACATTATAGCTGTAAACCACATATTTTTCATAACCGTCCAGTCAATAACACCACCAGGTATTTTTCATTAAACTCAAACAAATAGACTATTATACTGGCATATCACTTAAACCTCCAAGGAAGATAAATCTCTAAACCCAAGGGCTGTGAATGCTTATAACATTCAACTTACACTTGTTATAACGCACATATTCACAAATTTCTAATGACTGTTTGTATGCTTTTATAAACTCTTAATAATGCTCCATAAAGCTCTTATAATGCTTGTTAATGGGCAGTGGTGGCCCAGTGGTAGGGTGCTGGATTACTGATCCGAAGGTCAGGGGTTCAAGCGCATTGTCAACGGCTTGTCACTGCTGCCCCCCAAAGCATCTAGCTGGGTTATCAAAGGCCAGCCATGTCTCTCATTGTCTGTGGTAAAAGAACCATTGCTGACTTTCGTAAAGAGTGGGCTGCATAGCCGTCAGCGTGTTCCTGCCCTGCAATGGCCTGGCGAGGTGTCCAGGATGTACTCTGCCCTCGCCCAGTCGGCTGGGATGGGTGCCAGGCTCCCTGCAACCCTAATTAGGATTAAGCAGTTCAGAATGGATGAATGTTTAATACTTGATAATTTATTACTTGTAATGCATTTGTTACTTTTAATAACGATGTTGTGTAATCTACTGCACAACTTTATAACTATTAATGACCAATTATCATTTATATAACAGTATAAACTTTCAAAATGTTATTATTAAGTGCACTAAGTTCAATCAATGATATATTGTTAAATTCTTCCTTGTTAAATAAGTTTGAAGGAACTATTTAGTTATTAAAATGTGTGTTGTAATTTTATTTTTACTTTCTGATTGGTTGCAAAGATGAAAAAGACGTAATACACAGATTTAGGCAGTGCCTAAAAGTAGAGCTTCTGAGAGATATGTCTACTGATAGGTGTTCAAGTGTTATAAAAGTAGCACGTCTCGTTTAAGGGCTGAATCAACTTCAGCCCTGGAGAAAATAAGTAAATAAATCCTCCCTGTTTCCCGACCACAGTCTGAAGCGAAAGCAGAAAAGTTTAACACTAAGCTTACTTTTCAGCACCTTACACTAGCTATTTCGTGTTGATTTGTACCACCTGTCCTGTTAATTTCTGAGCATTTTTGCTTTCTTCTTTTATTTTTAGATTTTATTCATATAAATCTGGGTTTCTATCTGGGTTTGTGTTGTAACTATTATGAAAGTATGTGTCTATAATCTGTAATGTTAGCATAGTTTACATAATTATTTACATACTACTGTATTAGGTCTAAAGCTTGTACAGTACATGACAATATAATGAACAGTAAAGCTGTTATGGCTTGACAAAGGTTTGTGCTCTCTGATTGCTCTTGTTTTGTTGGCATATAATTAGAGCTTTATAAGCATTATTATAGTTTATAAAAATGAAAAGTAACTTTTACAAACATACAAAGAATTTTAATTATAGTTATAATGATTTATAATTGTGGGCTTCATTGAAAACAACAGTGTTTCTCAGATGAGGTCTGGGCTAATATTCACCTGCTGTGCTCGAAGCTGATGAGGGACCACTGAATGTGGAACACATTGTCACTAACGGTATTGGGCTTGCTGTCTTTCACTAAGAATTTGAAGGTGTCCATGGTCTCCTGAACGCCATCATTGAGAACGTAGCGAATGAGACCAAGGTTGACATCCGCTGTGAAAAAAAACAACAACCTTTTGTTAAGCTGAACATCAGTGAAAACAACCATACATTTCTTTCAAATTGCACAAAAATGTAAGAGAAATCTCAGTAAAAATATACTCATAGACAAAGCTGACTAAAGTGAGTACAAGTTAAGTTTTGAGTGTTACCTTGTGTTTGAGTGTTACCTTGTGTAAAAGAGGTAATGGGGATTCCTGGCTTCAGCTTGCTCTCCACATAACCATGCTTGGGTCCAGTTGTGATCTCATAAGTCAGTTGACCATCATCTGTGTCTGGGTCAATGGTGAGGAGTTCCTTCTTTGAGATCAGGTTTGTTGCCTAGAACCCATTTTAGAATGATTTTAAAATATTCATTCTATCACAGAGATCAGTATCAACAGCAGAACAAAGAACTGTCCCATGTGCACGATGTTGGTAGTAAGTGTCCAAAAAGTCATTGTGTCATGTCCTATACAGCCAACTGGGGGCAGCAGAGTGCTATTTACAAAGTCCATTTATTATTTCTAAAAATGAGTGCAAATGTATCGTTTTTGGGTCCTCATTATGCTCACAAACACGATTCCAAGACATTAAAATGCCCTGTGGTTGCATCAGATAACTAATACAGCAATCTAGAACATTATTCAACCAAATAATAGTTTAAACAGAATGTCGTTTTGCATGATAAATGCATATGTCAACAAGAATGGGAAAAATATTATAACTGAGAGTATTTAAAAGCTGTAGAAAGGATATGAAAGAGATCAGAGACAATAATAAAGGCAAACCAACCGAGTTAGAGAATGTTTCAATCACATTCAGAAATGGAAACATACAGTATTCATTTAAGCTGATAAATTTTAAGATATTATCATGCATTATTTACCATTTTCAATTATTTCTGATAATCAAGAAACATAAAAGTCAGTTAAAAAAAATCTGATTACTCTGCTAATTCGTGATTAAACGCATTATCCTGAGTGGATAATGGTTGAATCATAATGTTAGACACTAACAGTTTGTTATGGTCACATGGAGCAGATGGTGT
Organism: Neosilurus hyrtlii; assembly: GCA_028564935.1. NCBI lineage: Eukaryota > Metazoa > Chordata > Actinopteri > Siluriformes > Plotosidae > Neosilurus > Neosilurus hyrtlii. The sequence continues at coordinate 7,745,065 of JAOUQZ010000027.1, forward strand.
CACCATTGTCTGATTTTAAAATGAGGAAAGAAAGAAAAAAACCTCCCACAAAATTTTTGATGTACATTTCCATGTAGTATGCACTCAACTCTGAATGAGTAGGCTAAACAGACACTGTGAGCTACATAGTGCTTACCGTAGAGCTCACCTGACCTGCCTCTGTCACAGTTAAAAAATACAAATATAAATCTTGTTATAGTTTGCTGTTCTTTACGTTTCCACATAGTAAACACAATTGTTAATTATCAGTTATGATATTTGCAGAAGTCTGTTATAATTGAATCATTTAATTATATAATTTACTACAGTACGGCAGAGTGGTGTAGAGGTTAGCATGTCCGCATCACAGCAGGAAGGTCATGGGTTCAAGGCCCAGCCTCCCTGTAACCCCAGTAGGATTCAGCATATGAGTTTGACATATGAGTGAGTGATTTGCTAAAATTCTTGTAATGTAATTAAATGTTGAATTTATGACTTTATTTACATATACACAGCTGTGATGCCAATCACATGTTAATAGTCTTTTTTATATGGTATATGTATTAATATGATGAATATTCATGAACATTATTTTTTTTTGTTTTCATTGTGTATTTTGAATGTGTCCTACTGCCTTTAATCAGTCTTGTGCTTGACTCATAATTTCACAGACATGAGACAAACCTAAGTTTGACTTTTCTGGGATTTATTTTTGCCAGTTTTATTAAGAATAATTAGCACATGTAATTAGCACACATGCTGTTTTCATAGTTATTTAATTATATACACACAGTTGATCTGATAGCTCACAAATTACCACTCCTTTGAAATCTTATAAATTATTAAATTGCTATAAATTGCTATACTTATACTGTTTTTGTTTTGTCTTGTGTTTTTTTTGAACCATGCATTTTAAACATTTTTTAACAACATATCAAAATTACAACCCCCCACCCCCAAAAAAAGCCCAGCCAGACCACTTAAAATAAATAAACAAACAAATAAATAATGAAACAATATAAATTAATTAATAAAAATATTAATTCATAAACAAATAAATAAAATTTAAATACAAGGGTGGGGGCGGGGGTGGTAAATTATGAGAGTTCTTTAGCTTCCATTTTTGACACAAAAGTTTGTTACAAAAGGATGCCAGGTTTGAAAGAAGAGCTTGCTTTTAATTATGGGTTGTCTGTTCTGCTCTATCTATTCATATCTTACCCTGTTGTCCATATACTCCAGCCACTGTAACCCCAGATTAGTGACAATGCGAGGGGTTCCATCATCAACAGGTAGGATGTCGATCTTAAACTTCTGAGGTGCAGCTGTAACCAACTGAAATAATAAAACACCAAATTAAAATTCACCATGATTATAAAATCCACAGCACCATTTGCAAGATATAATACATAGTTCTCATAATTTGCTTTAATCAGTGACAGTGCTAATGAGAAACAAAACACACGTCATACATTATATTCCTTCATATCCTGAAACAGCACACAGAAGTTTCTTTTTCTTAGATTTGAGGCTCTCAGATTGAATGCCATCACAGCAGGGCTGCTATTATGTTAAGTCTATGAGGAAAGGTGTTTTATTTAACCATGAGCTTTACTGACAACATGCCAACATAGACCCCAAAGTGAGAAAAGATACTGCTGAGAGGGAGACAAGAACCGATTATGAATGAGCGCGAGAACAAAGGGGGGAAAAATTATTCTGCCAGCTGAGGATCTAAATACAAAAAGTACGCAAAAGTGTAGTTTTTCAACAAAATTAAGCAGGCACAGGCGTGATTGCAAAATAAAAAAAACATTCAAGGGAAGAAATTTTGATCATCGAGCACACTAACCTCTATTCCACCTTCTTCTACGACAAAGAACATGTTGGTCCCATCGCTGACAGTAAAAGTAAAGCGGTCTTTTAGGGAGTTGCTGCCATCGTGATGATAACTGATGCGGTTCTGATAAATGTCGTCCATGGTGAAGGTGTTGGTTTGCCGGTAGTGCTGACCGTTGCTGGTGCGCTCGATGGTGCCATGACGAGGAGCCTGAACGATGGTAAACGTGATCAGGTCCTCCTATGAGTGAACGTGAGACAGTCAGAGAGAAAAAGATCAAAAAACAATACCATCACCAAACCAAGTTTATCCAGCATCAAACTAGTTGGAATTCACAGGGCCTTTTTTTTTAAAGTCTCAGATTATCTTTGCTTATCTGCAAGGGCTTGAAATAATCAGAGGGGAACAAGACAATCAGAATTTGGCTTTCATCGCGTTGCCAGGGATAACAAATTATTTATTTATTTATTTTAAACTGAAGCAGTTTGCAAAAGGCGTTTTTATTATTGTTTTATTTTTGGGTGGCATAGTGGTGTAGTCCTGGGTTCGAGTCTTGGGTTCGGTTAGCTTGTTCTCCCTGTCCTTGAGTGGGTTTTCTCCAATTTCCTCCAGCAGTCTAAAGATATGCACCTTATGCTATCTATCTGTTCCAAATTGCCCCTAGGTGTGAGTGTGAATGGTTGTGTGTGTGTTGGCAATGCGATGGATTGGCGAGCTGTTCAGGGTGTACACCGCCTTCTTCCGGAGTTGGCTGAGTCTCCAACCCTAGTAGAATTAAGTGTTTCAGCAAATGAATGAATTAATAGACCACCATGTAAGTCCTTTACATTGTTTTCATGTAATATGCAGGAGGGAAAGTTAAAGTACAATCCAGAATGTGAAGACTGTGTACGCCGAAGCTTAAGTCTGCTAGTTTCTTTTCTTTTGTGTCCACTTTACCTCTGTGTCTGCATCACTGGCCTTGAGCTCAAACTCGGTGATGGTTTTCCTTACTCCTTCCTGCACCCTCATCCCTGACATGACCAACATGGGCAAAGAATCGTCCACTGGCCGGATGGTAATGTAGAACGTCTGTGAGACCTGTAACACATTTTAATCTCTGCTGTGTGTTATTATTAATATATTAATATAAGCCAGAGAAAGTAACTTTTGACTGTATAATGTTGCTCAATAAGAGAGATGTCAAATCTCTTATTAGTTAAAAAAAAATTAAAATAAAAAAATAATAATGAGCATTTCTCAGATGTTCAGTCCGCTTCACAGTATTCAAATATTCATATCCAAAACCAGTTTGAGTTTTTGATAATCTACCTACTTAGATTTTTTTTAGTAATACCAGTGTTGGTGGGTATATCAATTACTTTAAAATACACCTTTCCATATGATGCTGCCCTCAACAGCCCAGCGGTGGCATTGCTGTGTTTGGGGTGGGGTAGATTGTGTGTGGTGGCACTGTTCTAGGCCCTATTATCTTTTAAAGCCGATCACCTTGCGGAAGGTGAATAAGATATTAATAATAATAATATTCATTTCACTACATATTGTACTGTGTATAATTTGTTTGTGACAAATAAAATTTTGAGTTGAATATAAATGAGCCTTCATTCATTCTCTCTCTCTATCTCTTTGCACACATACACACTACTTCACATGCATATCCATTAATTTATGTAATATTTTCATATTATTTTTCAACATAAACATGTGTTGGCGTTATTTTTTGATGTGGCTAGAGCCGGACGTTACAGTGACTACAACAGCTGGAGGCAGAGCAAAACTAAAAATATCCCCAAACTCTCTTCAAACTTTTTCTTATGCTCTTGCCTGAAAAGTTAAAGTGCTTTCATTTTCCCAGATGAGTTTCCCAGAATCAACTCCCACAAGGTTTCCAATCCGCCTCCAATGGGAGATGGATTTATGCTATAAATTATTCTGTGTAATATTTTTGGATGTACACTCATATCTTTTTAAAACCAAAGGCTTGTTTAAGCACTTTTTTCCCCTCAAATATATACCACCGTACCATCCTCACTTATAACCCCCAAATGAATTATTAATCAGCAATATGCACACAGGTTGCTTGTAAAACAGAGGTTATTACAGGTTTGTCATGCTGGGCTCAGCTCTTTCTGGATACAGCGGATATTTTAAGTCACTTTGTAATGAGTCCAGTTGGCCACATTAAATGTGATTAAAAAAAAGCTGTTGTATATGTTAAAATATCTTAAATGTAGTTGAAATTATCTCACACTTCTTATCATAATATTACAATATGCAAACATATGAGATTAAACGAATTTCTAAACTGGAACCAACTTATTAGAAGATTATATGCCAAGCGATACTGTGTGCGAGTGTGTGTGCGTATGTGTGTGTATGTGTATTTTGGCACTGCGATGTTCTGGCAAACTATTGAGGGAGTATCCCATCTTTGCCTAGTGTCGGCTGAGATGGGCTAAGTCTTCCCGGGACCGTGCTAGGATTAAGTGGTTCAGCAAATGATGATGAAGAGAATGAAAAATTCTTAAACAGAATTTCTGAAGCAGTTCTCTCATTAACCTCATAAATTAAAATTACATCTAAGTAAGAGAAGAAAACAGGCACCTGTACATATGAACTGTTGTACTGATAGGCAGGAAAAGCAGGGGACAAAACGAGATCCTAATTGAGCTTATTTCTAACTCTTTCAGATGTGGCTCATTTGTGATCAAAAGCTCTAATTGAGTGTACCAATCATTCACTCTGTAGACAGCTCCATGCTTTAATGCTCTCTCTCTCTCTCTCTCTCTCTCTCTTCCTCTCTTCTGTGTGAAGTGGTGCATCCTTTTGCAGATGAGAATGTTCCACTTGAGCAGTTTCAGCCGATTGCTTCTCTGCCTTTGTATTAATCTCTTTCAGAAGTTTTTCAGAAGTGTGTTTTCATGCACGTCTGGTGGTCATTAGCACGCGTGCGCGAGTGTGTGTGTGTGTTTACCTCATTAGCCCCATCCGACACAGTGAATGTGAAGTCATCTGAGTGTTTCTCTTCTTCACTGGTATGGACGTACTGCACGTTGCGTGAGACCAGGTCAGCCTGAGTGAACGTGCTGATATGCTTACCTGCAACATTACAACCACTGTTTATCTCAATGGTGAACTAATAAAGGATGACAGAAGTACAGAACTTTTAAATTAAAATGATGAATCACTCTTTTCAATTGGCTGCTTCATTTGAATTAAATCATATCCTCATGAATATCATGAAGAAACTTTCTTTGAGTTACAGTTCTACAAGATGTAAAGTAACAATGCTTGATTACTAAGACATCATTAGAGGTTTTATGCATTACCTTAATTAACAATATATGCTATCATAAAAAAAATTGCAAATACTGATTGCTAATCTAAAAGAGCTTGACGCGAATACTCATAACTTTTGCTGATTTATGTATCTTGATTAAAAAAAAAGGTTGGCATGGTGGGGTAGTGGTCAGCACTTCTGCTTCACAGCAAGAAGGTCTTGGGTTTGAGTCCCAGACTTGGAGAGGGTGTTTCTGTGTGCAGTTTGCATGTTCTCCCGGTACTTGCTTGGATTTTCTCCGGGTACTTTGGTTTCCTCCCCAGTTCACATCAAGTGAACTGGCTGTTTCAAACTGCCTATAGGTGTGGATGTTAGTGTGAACGTGTTGGCCTTGCAATGGTCTGGCCAGCTGCTCAGGGTGTATCTCACCTTTGCACAGTGTTGGCTGAGATAGGCCCCAGTTTGCTTTGTGACCATGATGTGTACGTTCGCCTCACAGCAAGAAGGCTTGGGTTCTCCCAGAGCGCATGTGGATTTTTCCCCACAGTCCAAAAACATGTGCATTAGGCTAATTTGCTGTTCCAAATTGCCCCTAGGTGTAGATGTAAGAGTGAATGATTGTGTGTTGGCCTGCAATTGTCTGGTAAGATGTTCAAGGTGTATCCCACCTTCACCCAGTGTCAGTTGAGTTAGGTTCCAGCCTACACATACAACCACTCACACTCACACCTAGGGGTGATTTGGAAAAGCCAATTAGCCTACTGTGCATGTTTTTGGACTGTGGGAAGAAACCGAAGTACCTGGAGGAAACCCATGCAAGCACGGGGAGAACATGCAAACTCCACACAGAAACGCCCGAGCCCAGGACTCGAACCCAGGACCTTCTTGCTGTGAGGCGGACGTGCTACTGTGCCGCTACTGTGCCACTGTGCCGCCCACTTAAACTTTTGCTGATGTATAAATCACTATACTTTTTAAGATTAAGTAAAAGGAAAGGCCAAGTGAGCAAAAGTAGGTTATAGATTTACTTTTATGCAAGCGAGGGTGCCAATGTACTTTTTGACTCCCACATGATAAGCTTAGTAAGACTTGGAAGGCATAACCATGCCAAGAGATTTCTAAGAGATTTTTGCATAACACTTCACTTTTTCAACATTTGTATGTACTCCCATACGCTTCCTGCAGCTATTACCATTTTCCCCACCAGCTTTCTGAAGGTGTGTTGGTGTAAGATAATACTAGTGTATAACCTGATACTGAATGCGTTTTCCGGAAGCACTTGTCTAGGGTTTGTTCATAGATAAATAATTATATTAAACATGAAGAGTGTGAAATCATGCATGCACGAATGCATGTAAAACCACTCTAAGCTATTAAAACAATTATAAACTCTATAGATATTGTAAATTGTGTGGAAATGTCCATTATAAGTACTATCATGTTGATGACCCACCTTCATAACATCATTCAGAGATTATAAAAAGACACCATATTCCTGTAATGCATGTTCATAAAGCTTGAATGTGTCATACTAAATGTAAACTTTCTAGCGCATGGTACAACAAAACTAGCAAATAAGTATTTGAATAGATAGATAGATAGATAGATAGCTTGTACTGGCAATCGATGCATGTATACCTGGATTGGTAGAAAGTTCCAGATGGCCCAGTACAGACTGTTTGGTGATACGATAAATAAGCTCTCCAGGTTCACTGTCCTGATCTGTGGAGGACAACTGCAGAGTTGTGATCTTCTTTACCGAGTTTTCATCCACCACCAAACCTTTGTTCACTACTACTGCAGGGGGAAGTCTGTCCTCTGAGTGGAATAAAAGAACATCACAATTTTTAAATGATTCATTATAAGATCCAAACTACAAAACAAACAAACTTCAAAACAACTACATACCGAGAACAGTAATGAAGAAAGACTCATCGATCAGTTTGTTACCCTCAGGATCTTCAAGGTTAAATTTAAAGGAGAAGCTGCCTCCACTTTCTCCTTTTTCATGGACATACTCCACAAAACCTGATGTACAAAAGACACTTGAGTTGGTCAGTACATTAGACAAATGATAAAATAATACATTTTAGAATTTATTCCTAATGAGAATTTCTCCTGGTTACAGGTCCTAGACAGTCAGAACAGTTGTAATGTTACGAAAGGCTGTATGGCAGTGGGATCAAACTCATTTTCACTGAAGGTCACATCACCAAATTTGAAGGTGATCGTGGGCCGAATGATCACTGAACATGTAATCTAAAAGGGCAACCATGAAATCTGCACGGCAAAATGATTTTTCAAGAATTGTCCTTTTTTCCTTTATTTACTTGAATTATGTGACAACACTTAACAGTGATAAACTAGCATGCAATCTTTCTTGAGTCATGAATGACTAGCAGTTAACTTGAAATAGCTAGCAGTTAACTTGAGTCAACTAGCAGTTAACTTGTGGCTGCTGCCACATAGAGGAAGGATGATGAATTGGGTTTCATGGTAATGGTTGATGCAAAAAATGTACGATAATCATCTTTGAAAGCTTTTGCGGGCCACATAAAATGAGTTGGGGGCTGGATTTGGCCTGTGGGCCTTGAGTTTGACACCTGTGCTCTTTGGCTTTGGGGCAGCAGGGCGGTGTAGTGGTAAGCAAGTCCTTCTTACAGTTAGAAGGTCCTGTGTTTGAGTCTTGGAGTCGGTGAGGGAATTGCTGTGTGGAGTTTGCATGTTCTCCCTAGCTAGCATGGATTTCCTCCTTGTTCTTTGGTTTCCTCCCACACTCCAAAGATATACATTTTAAACAAATTGGCTGTTCCAATTTGACCTTTGTGGTGAGTGTGAATGGTTGTGTGTGTGGGTTGGCCCTGTAATAGGTTCCAGTCTCCCTGTGACCCCACAAATGAATGAATCTCACATAAGTCACTCTCTTCCAATATTGACAACATTTTGGCCCTTTACACTTAAACCTCAACTATAAAAACACAATAATTTTGATAATCCTAAAACGCTTGAGTCGAGGAAACTGGCCTTCTTTTTGTGGTTTTTGAGGACTTTTAATCCAAAATGCTTTGTCAGTTAGAAAATATTGTGGAAAGTTCCAGCCTTATTTAGGCTGAGGAAAAAACTCTCAAGTCACATGTAAATCACTGCCCCCCCATTCCACTGCTTGTTAGGGTCCTTTGTCCACTAGGGCTGTTTACCTGGTCTGCGTATGGGGTCATTTGGTCACCTGAATCAAGCTGTGAAGTGGAGTGAAATGAATGTGCTGCATCTGACTTGAGAGTTTATTCCTTAGCCTATATAAGGCTGGAACTTTCCACCAGATTCTCTAACTGATGAAGCTTTTTGGATTAAAAGCAGTTGCCTCGACTCAAGCTTTTTAATCAAGGATTACAATGACCTGGATGATTGAGAATCTACACCAACATAATAATTCTGATAATGAATTTGGTGCACATTTCTCCTATAAATAATGTTTACATTTAGCCAATGTTTCCTGTAAATGAAAATTTAAGGGGGAAAAAAAACATTGGCTTAAAAAAAACATTCTTTACTGTACTTCACACCGGTTAATATTTGAATAGATTAGGTTCATAAAATAAATAAAATACATGTGTAATGATGAGGACGCTGGAATATATAAATATGATATAAATATAAAATGTAAGGGGTCCCAGGCTGCAAAGCCCTGGAGGCTGCAAAACACTGCAGAACCCTGGGTTAAATTGATGAGTAAAGTTCAGCTCACAGAAAATAGTCCAATACCGAACACTTCAGCATCTGCTGAGTTCTCTCATAGATATCTCTTTGTGCTTCAGTATAAATATCTGCTACATAATTTAATGCTTAGTTCACAAAATATAGATGCTTGTACATATAAACATTGATTTTATGAGAGGCCTGTTTTGTATTATAAATTGATTAAATAGCTTTTGGCATGTTTCAGAAAGCTGCTGTGTATTATAATGCACTTTATCATTTTAAAAATCAGTTGTTATAATAGAACCCAGATGTACCCAACAATAAAATGAGAGTGATCAGTGCTGCTTTTCAGTAAACATTACATAGTTTGATACTATAACTACTACTATTATCAATAAAATGTAATAATATGAGGACATAATATACATTATAGCACAGCTCCATACTAATGCAAATGTCATAAAGGCACGAGCTTAATTTTGTTATGTCATTCATGCTCACGTGCTCACACAGTCAACCTTTCACATGCCCATGCCACCACCATCTGTGGCAAGCGCTGACTGCACTTGCACTTCGAAGAAAGAAGTTTTCAAATAACATTGAAAAGACAGTAAGTTATACTATGGCTGTTTCTTTTTTTAGTTATACTAAGGTATACAATGGCTGTTTCTTTACTGAAAATAAATTTTAACATTTTCGGGGCTCTATTTGTAGGTAGCACCTAAATATTTATATTATTTTAAAGTACCTTTCATGACACCCAAGATCACTTTACAAAAACAATAACAGAACAAATGCAATTTACAAGACACTAAAACATACACAATCACATTATCAACTAAATAATGCGATTAATAACCATGTTACGATTAATATGACAGGATGTATACAATAATACAATAAACCTCAAGGGCATGTGATGACGGCCAGCTGATGACATTCTTTAAAGCTGTTGCCCTTATATATTTGGGGGCTGTGCAACATGCCTATAATTGGCTGATGATTGGTTAAGTGACAGGAAAGCAAGCATATGCAATCTCTTCCTTTCTGAGAGCTTGGCCAATTAGCTCTCATCCCAGCCACGAATGGCTGTGCATCAACCTGGGCTCAAACTCTCTGATGATAGTGGTGTGCTTTTTTATTTTTAATTCACTTTTTAATTCTGCATTGGATTCACATAAGTGCAGTAGAAAAGAGAGTACGATCTTAAATAACAGAAAGACTCTTAATCTGAGTGGAGCAGCATAGGGTGCATCCATTTATTGAGTGCGAGAAGGTATTTATCATCACACAGGCTGATTTTGAGGTTGCTGATATGAAAGTAGGTAAGAAGAAGAGACAGAGTCGGCTTTGTAGACATGTAAAGCTGAGTGTTATCAGCAAACAGTCAGATTAAACACCATGATGCTAAAGGATATTGTAGCTTGTGAGGAGACTGATGCTATACAGGAGAAGCCCCAAAACTGAGCCTTGAGGAACCCCTTAAGTGACACAGTGACTGAGCTCTCTGAACTGCAGCTCATTATTTGAACAAATTATGTTGTGCCAGATAAATAGAATGCGAATCAGTGACATACATAGCCATAGACTACAATTTTCTTCAGATGATCTAAGAAAAGCTAGCATAAATGAAAATGATAAATGGAGTCAAAGGCTGCACTGAGGTCCAGGAAGATACATATGGTAATTAGTTCAGTATCAGCCAGGCAAATAAGGTTGCAGGTTATCTTAAGCAAGGAAATTTATGCACTGCGATTAAGGGGAAATCAAGATTGGAATGGCTTAAAGATATAATTGGTTGTTAGTTGATGCTGGAGGTGAGATATCCTCATAAGGACTTGTGATATAAGGACTAGTTTGGAGATAATTACTGAAACCTTCAGGATTGAATGCCGGCTTTTGCACTGTCCCTTTGACAATGGCAGTTTTTATTGAAGGTGGAATAAGTGTTAATTATTGAGGTTATCAGAGGGGCGATAAAGGGAACTTTTGCATAAGTTAAAAAAAAACATAAGCTTATTACGACCAGCTATATCTCTCACTGTCTTTGGTTTGAGGCATATAAAAAAACAATTGCTGTCGTTCAAAAAGAATAGGCCATTGGATTGCCATCAGCGTGTTTCTACTCTGTGATGGCCTGGTAAGCTGTCCGGGGTGTACCCCGCCCTCGCCCAGAGTCGGTTGAGATGGGTGCTAGCCTTCCCGCAACCTTAATTAAGATTAAGCGGCTTAGAAAATGAATGAATGAATAATCAAGGACTTAATGGATCAATTGAAAATGTGCAAACATTTGAAATTAATTGTGGTCAAATCCTACAGTCCCTTCACATTTTGACATTGCTCCTGTGATTTCTGCTCATGTACTGTTTCAAGAAAAAGGAAAAAAACCTTTGTTGATGTCGTCCTGGGTGAAGCTCCTGACTTGCCCTTTGGAGGAGATCTGGACTTTGCTTGTGCCTTTGTGAAGCTGCAGAGTGCCCACACTCAGGTCTTTAGTAATAGTAAACTTAAGTTTTAGATGGTCTGAGTCGATATCTGTACCTTTCAAGTGCTGTTCTGTGATCTTAGATGAATAACCTGGTGGAAAAGCAATACAGATAGACTTACAAAATTATATTATAATTCACAAGTGATTATTCCAGCTTTGTGAGGGAAAGTATTAACATAGAATAAACTTAATAAAATTTCAACAGATACAGACTGCAATTTATGTAAGAGCAATTCTATCAGAATCATATAGGTACTATGGGGTTATTATTGCCATTTGATCAATACACTGATTTGACAAATAATATATTGATTGATATTAGATTATGTATATATTGTATTTTAGATAATTGTACTATTTGTACTATCACTATTATTCTCCAGTGCTATTGCACTTAATGTTATTTTACATAAAAGTCCCAAATAAATTACTGTGAAGTGTTAGGGTGGTACACTGGTTCGTTGGTTATCACTGTCACCTCACAGCAAGACGGTTCTGGGTTCTAACATGGTGGCCAACTGGGGCCTTTGTCTGAGGAATTTGCATGTTCTCCATATGCATGGGTGTACACCAGGTACTCCCGTTTCTTCCCGCAGTCCAAATACATGCAGGTTATGCCAACTCTGTAAACTGAATTGCCCCTAGGTTCAAATGTGAATGGTTGTTTGTCTCTGTGTTAGCATTGTGATAGTTTGGTGACCTACCCAGGGTGAAACCTACCTCTTGGTAGGAGTCATCTAGGATAATATGCAACCCACAATGGACAAACAACAAATAATGGTTGAATGAATGAATAGATAAAAATGTTAAGGTGAAAAAATGCTGACATTTAAGACTATAGTCTGAACATCGTATAAAATATTTGATTATTTTTCTGGTGGCCTGGTGGTAGGGTGCTGGATTACTGATCCCAAGGTCGGGACCAAGCCCCACTATCAACAGGATGTCACTGCTGTCCCCCCAGGGCAGCTAACTGGGTTATCAAAGGCCGACCATGTCTCTCACTGTCTATGGTGAGAGGCATGTAAAAGAACCATTCAGCGCGTTTCTGCCCTGTGATGGCCTGGCGAACTGTACAGGGTGTACTCTGCCCTCGCAGACTGCCCTGTCCAGTCACATCAAATCTCATCAGATAGAGCAGAGTAACTTTATACTGACCTGCTGCTAAGTGAAGGCCTCTGTTAATTGTAACTCTGGGTCCTTCACTCTTTTTGACATCCATGCTGAACTCCAGACGGCCTGTCTCCGTGTGTACTCCATCCGTTACGGAGAACTGTATCTCATCAGTCACTGATCCATGTGTGTCGGGAGTGTACACCAGCAACTCATCTAGGATGTCCTGGTAGGTGAATGTGGAACCCTGATGGAGCACCTTACCAGTTCCTAGAGGCTGTGAGTAGAACTGCCTCCTGCGTAGCTTGCCTACAAAAAGAGTTTAAAAAATATTGAGAAAGAGTAAATGTGTCTGCAAAAAAAACAACAGTGTACAGAGAGAAGTGTCGATATTGCTTACAGGAAAAGCATGGAAGGTAAAGCAAAATAAGGGAATTGAGCTTAGTATATGTCGGTGGATCATGTCCATCTCCATGGTAACAGAATACATAATAAACAGCACGTCCTGCCCTGCAACTACCCTCTTGCCTTCTATTGAATTTATAAAACCATGGCTTGAAAATTCACCTAGATGAAGGGGCACATAATGAAAGGAGCCAGAAGACAACCAGAAGCACATCTTTCACATTCTTTCCTCTTTCTTAAATTGACTTTGTTAAACTACTGGGTGATTTTCACTCATATTTCATCTGGCCTCTGATTTAGCTGAAAAAGTAGAAAAGCAGACATAATTGCTGGCATATTCAGTATCAGTATACTCTCTCTGTGTGTGTGTGTGTGTGTGTGTGTGTGTGTGTGTGTGTGTGTGTGTGTGTGTGTGTGTGTGTGTGTGT
>JAOUQZ010000027.1:7758396-7769196 GCA_028564935.1 Neosilurus hyrtlii
GTGTGTGTGTGTGTGTGTGTGTGTGTGTGTGTGTGTGTGTGTGTGTGTGTGTGTGTGTGTGTGTGTGTGTTTTGTCACATTCATCAGAACACAATCACTAAAACAAGAAGTCAAACCAGAGACGCTGCTATGGCGAAACCTTAGATGGCACTTCTATATACATCGTACACATTAAATATTTACAGAAAATTCTGTCAGATTTTAATACTTGGCACAATAAAGCATAAAAACACAACTCCCTATCACATAATACAATAAAGCCAGAGTTTTGATCTCTCCCCATAGGCCTTTTTTTGTGAGGCAGTAGTGTTCCTGTTCTGCATCATTTTGATCATACTAGAACTACATTAGATCCTGCCATCTCTCAGGGATGATTCATAATACTGACTCATGAAAAAAAGTAAATTAAATAAATAATAATCATTGTGGCTGATACAGTAGCATAAAAAATAATAATGGTGACATTTTATATCTTCACCAGTCGATTTTCGAGCACTGTTTAAGGGTACATATAAAGATATTTCTAGAAAGTCTTGTTGTTTTCCTTTATAACACAGTACTGTAGTGCTGTGTGGTATCTGCCTGTACTACCCAGGAATACTGTTTTTTTTTGTACTTTTTAGCTGCATACACAAACTGTTATACTGGTTAAAATGGTCTTTACAACCTGACTTGGTCTTTTGGCCTTTTACACCCAAGCCTAGTGGCTCATCAGGCCGGAGCTTAGTCCTGGTTTCTGTACTAGTAGTTCAACTCATTCGCTGGTCCATCATAGGTCACCTTCGCAGTAATTTTACTGGTACCCATTTACACTACTGGGTGAACAAAGGCACACTTCCCAGGGGTCTTAGCACTGTGAAGGTCTAACAGGGATTCGATCCCATGAGCTCTCAAACATGAGTTCAGCACCCTTGCCCCAACACGCCGCTATAATCCTGTTAAACCGCCGACCAATCACTGCCTCACAGTCCACTGGGACATATCCAATCAGTCTCCCTACTTGTGCGTGACCCTACCATAGTGGTGCTTGTGCGTGTGAAGATGGGGTATTGGCTTGGAAGCACCTCCAAGGGCAGAGTGTGGTTTAGACACAGCTCTAAAGAGATGATAATTTCAAATTAGCTAGCTTTCCCGATTACCAACCCCAGCTTTAGTAGGCAGAAGGCCCAAAATGAACAGACAAACCCTAAATGTATACATAGTTTATATTACTTTATAGTTTATATTAAAGATGTGGCAGATGTGAGCAAAAAAAGGAGTAAAAAGAAAGAAACAGACCGTAGGAGGGCTTTTTGAGGATAGTAAGCACAATCTCATTTTCTGGTGTATCCAGATCCAGCACACTGAGGGAGGAATTAGTGATGACAACGCCTGTGTTCTCCTCCACATTGATGCTGTTCACAGAGATAACCGGGACTCTGTCTTCTTTAGTTTGCTAAAATTAAAAAAAAATATTTATATTTAATTACAAAGCTCAATAAAAGATCTCTCATGTCCTTCTACGGAATGCAAGAGTGATTCAACTAATGTTTCGTGCAATCTTGGATATGATGTGCACTGAGCACCATTTGCATGGTCTTGAGAAGAAAAAGAAAAAAGTGATACCTGGACATCAATAGTGACATCAAAAGCTTCTGTCTGGCTGGAGCCATCACTAATGTAGAAGCTAAAGACATCCTGGTGGGCATTTGCTTGGTGGACATTTTGGACATAGAAGATATGGTCCGAGATGAGATCCTCGATTGTGAATGGGACATCAGGATTGATTACACGAGCTTCACCACTTGACCCAGCTGTGGACAAACAAGGAAGCATACTGTCAAAACCTTGAGATGAGGTCATGAGCAGACTTCATAAGGATGTTAATCAAAATGAGGCAAGCAAGTCAAAACAAGAAGAGAAATAAATAAAACAAATTATTTTCCTCTGAAGGAAAAAAAAAAGCTAGAGCCAAAAAAAAAAAAAAAAAACCCCCCCCCCCCCCCCCCCAAAAAAAAAAAAAAAAAAAAAAACTGACAGTTAGATATGGCAATGCATTGCTCTCATTAAACACAAAATACAAACAGGTCAAGAAAGAAAGACAAAACAAATGTTTAACAGTGTAAAACAAAAAAATAACCAGACAGCACTCCTTCTGAGCACAGGATGAAAAATGAGCTTCCTTTTAAGCTGTAGGGGAAAAAAAGCCCTCATGATTCAGTGCCCTTTCATGAGTCATGAATTATACTCTCTTCCATTCCCTTTCATTTTCAGCTATTCAATCTAGAACCTTGTATAAAAACCTACCAAGTTTTCTATGATTTTTGCACTTTTTTTTACATTGTGAACGCACCCTCTATTAATAAACAAATTGGTGAAGCTCAGTCTTCAGACAATCCTCAAACACATTTCGATGAATATTAAATGACAGTTTTCAATTCAATTTTTGAAGGAATGATGAGCCCACAGTGAACCCTTTAAAAAAAGCCCTTTAAAAAGGGCAACCACGAAATCTGCAAAGCGAAATTATTTGTTTACGCATTTGTCCTTTTTTCTTTATTCACTTTCCTTTTCTGACCATGCTTAACAATGATAAGCTGGCTTTTCTGAGTCATGAATAGCTAGCTGTTTACTTTAAATTGGTTGGCTCAACCTAGTGGACGTATTCTGAATTATGTTTCATGGAAATAGTTAATACAAATAATGTACAATACTCATATACTTTAAAGGCTCACTAGGCCACATAAAATTAGTTAATGGGGCCACATTGAGCAGTTTGACAGTTGTGCCCTAATTGTTTTGTCAAGTTTCGGACTGCTGTAACAAGTCAGGCTGAGAGAAACAATAGTCAAAGAGGGGACTCAAACTCTGGGTGGTAAAGATATTGGCTAAAGATGCATGGAAATATAAAATATATGTGAAGTTTTTCAACCCTGCCAGCTTGGAGGGCCAATAATGGAAGCTGGCTGTGGACCAGGCTAGGCGAGGGGTACAGCAGGGCTCAGTACTCCAGTGGCAAATTTTAAAGTGACAATGATGTTTGAACATGTAGGCTTCTGCACCAGCTGCAACCTATTAATAAAGTTAATAAAGTTTTTGCAGTAAGAGCATCCACACTCATTAAAATTTAATACCAACTTGCTAGGATGTGTGTGTGTGTGTGTGTGTGTGTGTCCTTGGTACTAGGTGCATTATATGCTTTACTCATTTACTCACTTATGTTCTGAACCAGTTAGGTTCTGATTAGGTGCACAGGATCTCAGCTGACACTGACGGGGTACATGGGGTACACCCTGAACAGCCAGACCATCAAAGGGACAACAGACACACAGCCATTCACACTCACATTCACACCTAGGGGCAATTTGGAACAGCCAATTAGACTAATGTGCATGTTTGTTGGCTGTGTGAAGAAACCCACAGAAAACCCATGCCAGCACAAGAACTAAACCACACAGAACCACCAGAGCCCAGGACTCAAACCCAGGGCCTTCTTGCTGTGAGGTGGATGTGCTTATGCCACCATATCGCGTAAAGCAACTTTCTGACACCAACAAACAAAAAAAACCCCTCATATTTAAGCCTACCTCGTTTCGTATTCTCAATGAAGCCATACTTTGGAGGACTGACCAGCCACACAAGCAAATCCTTTTGTGATGTGTCAGGGTCAGATGCGATGATATGATTGGCTGACAGTTGGACTCGTCCTCCCTCCTGGACCTGAGAACCCGAAAAAAGTGAAACGTCTCATTGATTAAAAGCCATTTTAGACAGCAATACAATGAGTCAAGTGGAGAGAATGCTCACCTTGATACCACTGTGTACAGTGACTACAGGTGGCTGGTTTTGCACAGAGGTAATGGTAATGGTGCACATCTGGTTGTCTAGCCGGTTGTTCTCAGCATCATAGACAACAAAGTGGAAGATATCGGTAACAGGATGGTTCCCCGTATCAAATGATGTAACATAGCTGTTTACACAATGTACATATCAAAATAATTGATTCAATTTTTTAATATCAAAATATGCATTCAGTTACTGTGTAATCATGCAGATTTGAATTATTTATTCATGATATAGCATGGGCAGCACAGTGACATAGTGGTTACCATGTACGCCTCACAGCAAGATGGTCCTGGGTCACTTAGTGCATTAGTGTGTGGTGTTTGCATGTTCTCCCCATGCTTGCGTGGGTTTCCTCTAGGTACTCTGATTTCCTCCCGCAATCCGCAGACATGCACATTAGACTAATTGGTTGTTTCAAATTGCCTGTAGGTATGGATGTGAGTGTGAATGGTTGTTTGTGTTGTGCTGTGATGGTCTGGCAAGGTGTTCAGGTTATACCCCATCTTCGTGCAGTGTCACCCTCCCAGCAACCCTATTATTATGATTAAGTGGTTCGGGAAAATGAGTGAGCGGGTGATATGGCATGCACAGTTAATTAATACATATTTTCACATGGCCAATCAAACTGTTTGCTAGACTTCATGAAAATGTTCTAAATGAAAAGAATAAAAATCAAGAATATAAGGATATACACCATATAAAACACATACACGTGTCTGCTAGTCTCACTATCGTGGTCTGATTTCCTTTCGTTCTAAAAGCCTGACTTTCTGAGCAAAGACCTAGCTAATGTTTTGTTTCATTTGCAGAAGGAACTTACTGCAATTTCATTTCAGTTACATTAAAGTCAATAATCAGCTCAGCTTGAGTATCAGTGATGAGTATATACATTTTTGGTTTCATCAACAGCCAAAAAAAAAAAAAAACCTTTTCAGTAGCTTTTAGCACCTCACTGGAGAAATGCTTAACATAATTTTGAGGCAATTGTGATCATTTACTGTTCGTCTCCTCACATTCACGTAATAGTGCAAAATACAGTGAAGATGACTAAATAATAACATTATATTTTTTTTTCTCTGCACGAACAACACTCACTGAGTTATCCATTCTGTAACAGCAGACATTATTCCATCAGTGTTAATGTACAATCTTGTTTATGTTAAAAACAAATCAAATTAAAGCAATACAACAAAGCAAATACAGATGGTTTGATGAAACAAAAACTTAAAGGTGCCAGTGAGCATAATGCTCTGACGAAGTGAACTGGTATCACAGTTCTGTGTGTAAAGATTTTTTTTTAAAACAAGGCAAAGCTGATATGAAAGTTGATATAAATACTCACTCACTCATTTGCCGAACCATTTAATCCTCACTATCTCAGCTGACACTGAGCAAAGGCACAATACACCCTGAACAGCTTGCTAGACCATCGCAGGGCCAACACACCCAATCATTCACACTCAACAGCCTTTTAGCCTAATGTGCATATTTTTCGACTGCAAGAGGAAACCGGGGTACGTGGAGTAAACCCACACAAGCACAGGGAGAACATGCAAACTCCACACAAAAACGCCCTCACCAACCCCAGGACCATCTGCCGTCGATATAAAGATTATATACTGTACATTATATAACTGTACCGAATCTTGTGGTGGTTGATGTCCTCCATGGTAAATGAAGAATACTCATTAAGTTCTTCATGGTCTGAGGCAGAATTTGTCTTGGTAAGGATGCCATACATGGGCACCGAAACAAGCTGGATACGAATCTTATCATCAAAGGAGTCATTGTCCTGAAGATGTGATTTGGAAAATAGACAGAATGAACTGGTAATGTTTATGAACTGCTAAAAACACTGCTTAAAAAAAAGCAAAACAAAAACAAATATTTACTGTAGTAAACCTTTAAAACAGCAACACGGAATAAAAGAAACACTGATTAAATAATTCATTCCACATAATTCAAATCATCTTACCACATAAGCTAGATGTGAGCGTCTGATGATAGTGCTGCTCTTCTCGGCTACTTCCATTGACAGCAAGGCATTAGGGTCACGTCTTGGCCCATCACCTTTGACCTCTAACACGATCACCTGAACCGTAGTAGATGTCATGGACATTCCATCTGTTACTGAGAAGATCATGGCGTCCTCCTCAGTGGTGAGGCCAGAATGTTCATACTGAAGGACATTCCTGGTGATGTCACTGAAGGTGAAGGTGTCACCTGGTCCAAAGTGTATGCATAGAGACGGACCAAAATTTTACACTTGTGCCGTTATTTTATGGGAATTCTTTTGTGCTATCATAAACATGTATAGAAGGTTTACACAGGGAGTATAATTAATTGACATTTTCCAAAGGGGAACTGCATAACATATACTCTCACAAATTGGTCCCTCAATGGTTCTCAGGTTAGTTAAGGTCTGTTTGTTTTCTAAAAACCATGTCTGACTCTATGGTCCTGCATAGAACCTCTTGGTTACTATGAGTGCACTAAAATAACCATGGATGGGGTTTAAGAGAACCTACCATTAACCACTGGGGTCTGCGAGCCAAATTCCACCCTGATCAGAGTTCCATGCACTGGACCCTCCACCAGCTCAAACTCTAGCTCATCTGGTGCAGTGTCAGCATCTGTTACTGCCAACTGCTGACCACCTGCAGGAAAAGAAGAACCACAAACTTAATCATACTGTTTTCTCAAAAACATCCTTGTAAAATAAACAAATATATAAAAAATAAATTCCTTTTTCAAAAAAACAATTTTACCCTGAAACTAGAGAACTGGTAAGATTCTGACCACTGAATTGTACACAAAATGTTCCAGTTCGGCTCAAGTTCATATCAACTAGAATGGACAATGTTGTTAAAAATGTATTTTACCAATTGGTGCTCTGCCTCCCATGCTAACCTCCAGGACTGGGTCCAAGATTTGAAAAACTGGAGGTTGCTGATGATTGGCCAACAGCAGAATGGAAAAGTCCATCTCAGGGGTGGTATGATGTCCATCGGATACTGAAACATGAAGGAAAAATACTTACGAGATTATAAAATAAAAACACAGAATGAGCAATCACATGTTCCTCTGGGCAATGTTAACATAACTGCTGCAGCCTAGACACACACAAAAAAGATAAAACTTTATAGCAAAATTGTGCTCTTAATAAAGAATAACAGTGTTCACTGTACTTACATTCTTAAAATAGGTTATGAATTGTCATAAGTACAATAAAGCTGCCAAAGAATCAAAAATGGCATCTAAAGAACGTTTCCCAAGAAGGAAGGCTAGGTATTTGATAGAGATGATATCAAAGAGACCAAGACAACAGAAACAACAAGGTTATATGAAAATATGAAATGGAAGAGAGGTTGAGGTGACTTTAACACAATTACGAAATTGTGAAATTAACACTATGAGAAATGGACTGTGTAACTGAGCCCTTTTTCCACATCTTTCTTATAGATGACAAAATTGTCATGTACTGAAAATATGTACAGACACAATGATTAAAGGCAGTTGATGAAATCCATTCATCAAAAAAAGCTCATTGGGAAGATTTTGATTGTCCAGTATTTTGCTGTGATAAAGTTTTAGTACCAAAGGCTCAGCATTATGATGTTGATATTGCAGTAGCGGCACAGAGTTTTACTTTAATTAGGTGAACTGTATTTATCTAATTGTCCCTATTAATAATATAAGCCGGGGTGCAATAGTAAAAATAGAGGATGTTAAATATAATATATTTAAAAAAAATATATGAAAAATATGTGTTTATTTATTTGAAAAATGTAGCCTTCCTGGAGAAAATGTAATGTAAGCTAGTTGCTATATGGAAGTTACTGCACAATGCATGGATCCCCAGCAATATGGCTCTTATATAACGATGCAGGTTGGTATAGGCTGCCATTAACTGCTTTCTAGGGTGTTTCTACACATTACTGGGAATTTTGTGATGACTCTTTATGTTGTTTCTACATGCATGTAAAAGGTGAGGCTGGAATTCATTGTTTAATAATACTATGAAAGGAATTAACAAAGTCTACAATGTTTATTAATCATTTTAAAGAAAGCATTAAACTCTCACTCTCACTCACTCATCTGCTGAACCTCCTAATCTTACAAGGGTCGTGGGAGGGCTGTGCGTGGGCAAAGGCAGGGTATACACTGGGCAAAGGCAGGGTACACCCTGAACACACACAATCATCCACACTCAAAGTCATTCTTAGGTTGAATTTTAAACAGCCATTTAGGCTAATTTACATGTTTTTAGATGTGATGAATAGCTAGACTACGTAAACAGTGAGCATACACACACTTGGAGCAGTGGGAGGTTAAGTGCTTTGCTCATGGGCACTTTGGCCATGAAGGTGAAGACATGAATTGGGTTCATACATCAAGTTGGTTGGGGTTTAAAATATGTTATGTAATGTTTTAAAAACTGTTCAGCCCAACAAGATTTCAAAAAATTCATGTTGCAATAAGTATAAACAAGCATTTTGGACACTTACTGCATACATACATGTAGTTTTTTGGCAACAATTTTGGGTAAAAATCATGACACAACTCCCTTAAATGTGAGTGACAGTAAATAAAGCTAAACATTTTGATGTAAATAATATCTATATAACTGTAGACACAGCAGCAGTTTACATATCTTGAATATATGTAAAAGCTTAAGATCCTGCAATGCATTGCAATGATAGGAAACTTTACCATTAATACTGTAAATAAAAAAATCCTGTAAATAATACTGTAGACACTGTAAGTGCTGATAATGCAATGCATTAATTAATGAATTAATTGCACAGGCAAAACAATAAAAGCTCTAACTATAGCAATTTTTCTTAATTAAAATATATTCTTCATAGCTGTGTAAACACTATTTCAGAAGTGTAGAAGGTGTGCAACTCCAGCCCAGAATATAATACGGTCATACAGTTGTGACGCATTTCATGAAATGTTTTACTCAATTTAAATTTACTTCAGGCATAAATCCTGAAACTGGTTAAAAATTGACACATAAAGGAAAAAATCAGCCAAAAAGCCAACAGATTTAACTGAAAGCTCCAAATTTCATCAACTAGTAAACCTTTTACATTAAGTGTTATTATTTGTTTCATTACTTTTCTGAACCACTTTATCCTTTAATAGGGATGCAGGCAGACTGTTTCCACACAGAAACGCATTTGACAGGCATGGGGATCAAACACAGGACTTTCTTGCTGTTTCCATTTAATTAATTAATCAGTAGCTATAAGAAATTATTCATTAACTCCAGTGAATATAAAGAGAATTATATTTCATTACATGATCAAGAAAAACTGGACCTGTTTGAAGTTTTTAGTTGAAAGGGTAACCCTGGGTTTACACTGGAGCACGATGTCCGTGATCTCTGCGATTCAAAAAAGCGCAGAACTCCACAATTTATGAGCACGCTTGGAGCATGATTGGGGTATAAAAATGAGGCAGGGTTGAAGGAATCATATTTCCAAGTTCATATGATGGTGCATCAAGGAATGTTACGCTCTATGAATGTCTGTTAAGCTCGACTGGCATAAATCGTAACACATGACAGTCAAAAATTTTGCCATCTCATCACAAATCCACCAATTTCCCTCAAGATCTTCGCGATTTGATCCCACGTCTCCCCCACGCTCATCACGATTCTCTCAAGTTGTGGAAATCGCAGACGTTGTACCCCAGTGTAAACGCAGGGTTAAGAGACGAGACATGAGTATTACCCCACATTGTACTTGCTTTTTATGTTTAAAGAAATTATGTTTTGCTGCTGACAAATTATTTGCCCTCATTATCATTCTATTTCAACAATGTCATTCATGTGAATAAGCTTCACTTGTTTCGAATTTCCCCCCAGAGTTGGCATCTAATTTTGTATATATTTATCCATTACCCACTCACATTTAATAACTCAAGCTTGTACAGTACTAAAACTTCATATCACACACCCCATTATTGTCATATATCTCCCCAACAGGTTCAGATTCCCACCGGTAAACTGGGAGTCCAGAGTGTGTGTTTAGAATTATGGCTCTAATTCACAGCCATCCTATAAGAATGATGGAGGTATATCTGTATTCTCCTGTCATATAGAATATAGAGCGGGGCATATAGAATGATAGAAGACAGAGAGGGAGAGAGATGAAGGAAAGAGAAAATAAGTCATATCCCTCAGTCTGAGACCCACATGTAATGACCATGGAAGGGGGAAACTGGAGAAATATTAGGTTACCGGGTGTGAAGGAAGGCTTGAAGGCTGGCAGAGATTAATACAATGACTGACAGAGAGAGAAAGAGAGAGAGAGAGAAAGAAAGAGAGAGAGAGAGAGATGAAAGGGCAGATGCAAAATTTGCTGAGGCAATATACCTGTAAAATGGAAGTTCACTGACTCTGGCAGGCCTGCAGAAATTAAACACTGTGAGTAGAGTATATGTGGAGGAACACAGAATTTTCAGGGCTGGTGAGGTGCAGTCAAAAGTTGATAACTGTTTAAACTGCCAATAATGCATTAAAGACACAGCTTAGCTCTAAATACTAGGGCAGTATAGGTTTAGTGCTTTCCCCCCTTCAAAAAACCGAAATATTGCAATATGCTACTAATTCTTTAAGTCATGTGTTTCATGTATTATTAAATACCGGTATGTGTCTACAGAGCAATACTTTATAATATATAATGTCGTACTATATACTGAAAGAATATTCATTTGCATTTATACAATGAAAAAATATAAATAATAGTTTAAAAACATGAGGGTTGAAACTAAAAGAGTGACAGATATGTTCAATTAGTATTTATAGGAAAAAACACAAATGAAATAAGACACCGGGGAATAGACTTTAGGGTTAAATCTGCTGTGTTGTAGAATATACCACAACTAACACTCATATAAATCTAAAACTGAATTGAAGGCTAAAGCTTATTGCATATATTTGGGGGGGGGGGGGGGGGGGGGTGT
>JAOUQZ010000027.1:7775583-7795369 GCA_028564935.1 Neosilurus hyrtlii
ACACACACACACACACACACACACACACACACACACACACACACACACACACACACACACACACACACACAAAATTGTCTATTGGTACATCCCAGACTTAATACAGTGGAGTACACCTGTGCACACCCCTACTTTAAAATGATACAAGTAATTTACAATGCATAATTACCCAATGTTCTTTTCTGTAATATGAAACTAATTTGCACATGAATACATGGTGCGGTATTCTTTTCTTTCATATGTACGATCGAACTCTTGTTTGATGTGTGTGAAGGGAAGTGAGCATGTTTCTACTTTAATTTTAGTTATGTACTTTGTATCAGATTTATTAGTTTAATATCTGTATACTGTTATTATTGCCATTAACTTGTCTTATATGAACTGGAGGAGTTTCGTCCTATTCTTGCGATTTCGCACTCTCTCGAAAGTGAGACAGCAGCCTTTTCAAACTGGCTAATGAAAAGTCTATTAAATGGATTTTAGCAGGTGCCAACTTTGAAACTGTAAGTAAAAACCTCTAGAAAAAATGCATATTCATGTCTTTCATTTCCCTTAAATATACTTTGCGGATTTACTAAATATATGTAAATATTTAATAAAAATATATATTAAAATAATTATTGTAAAGAAATCTGTGATTTACACTTCCTCTTTTCAGTTATTTTTTACATTGCATATTCTTCTTCTCTGGCTGCATGGTGGTTAGCACGACCGCCTCACAGCAAGAAGGCCTGGGTTCGATTCCCGGGCTCAAGCGTTTCTGTGTGGAGTTTGCATGTTCTCCCCAAGCTTCTCCCTGTGCATGTTCTCCCTGACTAATTGGCTGTTCTAAATCACTCCTAGGTCAAAGTGTGAGTGTGAATGGTTGTGTGTATGTGTTAGCCCTGCGATGGCCTTGCGAGTTATCCAAGGTGTACCCCGCCCTCGCTCAAAGTTGGCTGGGATGGGCACCCGCTATCCTGATTAGGACTAAGCACCTTACAACATGAATGAATGGATGATATTTTTCTTCTCCAGGTGTAAAAAGGTAGAAATACTGCACACTTAAATATGTTTTTTTCTTTAGTGCTAAAATGTCTGTATTGTGACGAAACACATCAATGCTAATGTATTGACAAAAATGTCACTTTTTTGAATAAATGCATTTTATAGTTTCAAAATGGCTCAAAATGCCATTTACTGTTTAAAATCATCTTGAAACTTGCAAAACCCATGCTGGCATAGAATCATTTGCTACTTCTCTACATCTTGATCAATGTTAAAACCCGTTATATACAGATGTGTGTTAGCCCCATCTCCCCCAGCTCCAGCCCTTGAGTAGGAGTCTCAGATTGTGCTCCTTTTTAAATATAATAAAATATATTTATAAGGAGTTCATGCTTCCCCCCAATGGGAGGAACAGCAGTTAAGGTTTAATGCCATGTGTGGTACCGTATTGGGGCTGTCCGTTGTCAGACTGGATGGTGTAGAGGATCTCTGAGTCACTGGCTCCTTTATACTCAGCCTTGAGATGTTTCTTGGACAGCTGCACCATTCCTCCTTCTCTCACCCATGTCTTAGGAATCGAACGCATATGAGGAGCGAGACCATTCTACAGTAACACAACAAATGCTGTTATTATTTAACAAAATGACAAAGTGTGTTTTAGATCAGTCACTGGAAATTTCTGCAAAAAAATACTGTCACTGATCCAAAACAACAGTGCATGACCTCATTTCAATTCATCCAAGGTTTCCCAAATCTTTTTATACAATAAGTATGGAAAGAGCAGTAAGCTTTATTTCAGTGCTACTATCCTAAATTATGAGGTGGTGTACCCCTGAACAGGTTGCCAGTCTACCGCAGGGCTAATACAATCACAATCAACCAATAACACTCACATTTACACCTATGGGCTACTGAAAGCAGCCAGTTGGTGTAAGGTGCATGTTTTTGGACTGTGGGAGGAGAAGGGAGTACCCAGAGGAAACCCAGGCAAGCATAAAGAGAACATGCAAACTCCACAGGGAAAAGTCCTTCATTGAGATTTGAACCCTAACCCTCTTGCTGTGAGGTGAAAGTGCTAATCACTGCACCACCATGCCTCCTGCCTATAATGTATGAACCATAAAATATTTTTCATTTTGTGTATTGATATTGTTTTATGGCCATTAAGAATATTATCACTTTTTTAAATGTATACTTTAAAATTGCATATATATATATTTTTTACCAAACAGAATGCTAATGAATTCCCCTTTACCTTACATTTCTGTCACACCTTCTTTTCACACAAGACCACATTAAATTCTGCTTAAAAAAGAAACTCAAAAAAATAAAATCAGGCAAAAAATGAAGAAAGAGTTCAAACATGGACAGTAGTGGGATTTCCAAGTAGTAGGCTTATACAACACTGTGTGTGAGTGAGATTAAGCTACATAAACTAAACTTATTATAGAATACATCCTTCCATCATCCTTCACTTCCACTACATCCTGATAAGATAAGTGAGAAATCCCATAAATTCTAGTATGGGTCTGTCTGAAGAGCACCTTACGAGAATCCAGGATCTCCTTTCAGTTATCATCAGTTGCTTCAAAGATAATCAAAAGCTTTGAAAGATATAGAGATGAAAGCTCAGGGGGAATGTCTTGGCAGCATTTCTAACATAACGGCACACAGGCAGACCTGCAGCATTCACAGTGGCTTAGCCATGATGAGATGTTGTGATTTCTGGAGGAAAAATCTTTCCAGCACTGTGATCTTTTCATAAAGTGGTAGTGAGGAATTGCGAATCAGGACCTTTATGGCCTTAATCAGAGATTAATCACTGCTCCCACTCAGGAAACCGCCTGCATTACTTCAGAAAGTCCAAACACTTTCCACTTTTAAATTGCATTTAATTGTAAGCTTTACACCTTTTCCTTTCTTTCTTTCTTTCTTTCTTTTTTCTTCCAATGTGAACAACCTGAATGGATATTTGCTCTTTTTCCAGAAGTTAAAATTGAACTGAAGCTGCTATCAGTCCTCTAACTGCAGGCCCTTTGTTGTTTTATAGAGTCTTTCCACAGAGTCTCATGATTTGATTCACCGAGTCCAAAGCTTCCTTCAGTAATTCAATGCATCAGAAGTAGACACCTGAGATGGTTTTGTTTTTAAGAGATAATGTAGTTTTATGTCGAGGAAATATGGTGAAAGGTTATGTGCTAAATATAAAGGAAATCCATGAGAGAGTGTGAAAAGAAAGGCACTAGAGCCTGAAGGGACAAAAAAAAAAAAGAAAGACAAGAGGAGGCAGTGATGGTTGGACCATGACCAAAGTGGGAAACACTCCTATCAGTCTAGACATCAGTGGGGCTGAGGGCGACACGTGTCTGGTCTTGTTCCGGAAGCTGACAGCAACTGAATGAGTGAGAAATGATGATAGCATTGTATATGTGTATGTATATATATGTGTGTGTATGTGTGTGCGTGTGTGTGTGTGTGTGTGTGTGTGTGTGTGTGTGTGTGTGTGTAAGAGCTCTGACAAACAATACGTTATTTGAGGACCTTTTCCGAAGTGACATCATCGAGTGTGAACTTTTAAAGCTGGATGTGCTATTAACAGCTTTGTAAGGGCACAATATATATATATATATATATATATATATATATATAATGTATACTTTTTAAATAGTAGTAATCAAAATTTAACCTTTGTGATGTACAATGTCTTATGTAGTTGTTGTGTAGGTATCTAAGACATTGTGTAATTGTTTATTTATTTACTTTACACTTTGTTAGCAATATGTACTTTACAATACTTTCCTATAAGTACCTTAGCCTTTCTTGTTCATTCAGCTTAAATAGACTTCTTAAATAGCTAAATCTGTACAATATATAACTTGCCTCCTCAATGCATTGACAATGCAATCATTTTGCACTTACAGTTGTTGCCATGTAATAAATGTGTATCTCTATATTCCAGAATATAATTGTAGTTTACTATTAATAAGTCCAGTTATTATATTTCTATTTATCCAAAAACCTTCCAGGAATTTGTTGTGACAGTTTTCGGGCATCTGGATGTACATATAATTATAATCATAGAGCAGATATTTTATTACAGGTTCCTCACTGTAAATCTAGCATATTGGTTTCTGCTAATAGTAAAAAAAAACTAACAAAACAAAAATTCTGATTTTTATCACAAATCCTCTAGTGTATGTTTGGTGACAACATGATAAACACCACATTCTACCATGCTTCTTTAATAATCAGAGACAGCAGCCCCACCCAAATTTAATTCACTGGTCAAGCACTGTGTAGAATCCTTCCTGTTTCACACACAACCATTCTCCATTAATTGATTGGCTTTCCCTCTAAGAAAAGGGTATTCATGGTTTTTCTGACCGTTTTATTTAAAAAGCAAAAAGGAACCTCCAGGAACCTCCTATACTGTGATTGTGAGGAGTCAAATGGTAGGTGTTACACTAAACCGTAAATACTGGAAAACATTTTCCATGGGAAAAAAATTGATCATATTAACACGTTATACTCATGCAGTTTATCAAATTCAGTCAACATATCAAACAATAAGCCCACCGTATGTAAAACTACAAAATAAATAAATTTTTCACAGGTGATGTCATAATCTTACAGGGTGAAGATGAGTGCCTACCCTCTGAGCAATGTTGACCTGGACGAAAACATTCTGGTAGTTGTGTCCATCGTTGATCTGCAGGAGAAGTCTATCCTGCTCTCCGCTGGTGCCATCGTGAACGTATTGTAATTGCTCACGCACCAGCTCTTCCAGCTTAAATCGGGACACCTGCCCATCTCCATGGACTCGAGTCAGGCGGCCATGTCGGGGAGGCTCCAGGACCATTAAAAGAACATCTTGAGGGTTGTCATAGTCCTCGATGTGAAGAACGGACCTGGTAAAGATGAATGCTTCACCGGGCTCAATATACACGGGTTGGTTGGTTACCACTATTGGTGGCTGTGTGAGAGAGAGGAAGCATAAAAAAGTACAATCGTATTATGAGAACATTTGAACAAACTCACTACTAGAAGATCATTACTAGAACACAGTGAAAGGTATAAGGATGTTATGAATGTGACAAGGCAAGATGAGCACCATTTTAGTTACTACAGTAGGCCAGTAACAGTGATTAGTATAATGGGAACAGCACAATCTGACTGGTCCACTATCTTTGGTTTAAAAATATTATTAGCGGATAATGTATGAATCAAAATTTCCGACACTCACAGTTTGTCACAGGAACTGGACCAAGCAGTGTGAGTTATTATTACAAAAAAATATTTGTTTTTACTGTGTTTCCACACAATAACTGCTTAAGAATGGTGTCTCGAATTAACCTGATGCTAGCCCTAGGAAAAAACACCAGTTGCAACACTTACTCTGCCACCACCAGCAACAATAGACTGCAATGACTGCAGGCCTGTTCCTCTGTAGGCTAATGAAGTTGTGTTTGGTAGGAAAAAATGCCTAATTCTTGAAAAAAATAAAGTTCTAAATTTTATAGATAGATAAATATATATATATATATATAGATTCTATAGATAGATATATATATAGATATATAGATATATAGATATAGATATATATACACTGGGCCTAAAGCACATACATGTTTTGGTAAATACTACACAGAAACATCAGCACAAAAAGTAAAAACAAGTTTATGTTTATAGTAAAAAAAACCTAATCATTTATACACACACACACACACACACACACACACACACACACACACACACACACACATATATATGCATGCATATGCACCATTCACTCACTAAATATTTTATTTTTGTAGTGCAAGTTCATTACTCAAATAGAAGTGCAGTTATTCATTGAGATAAAAACTGTACTAAAGCTGAAGTGCAGCTTCACACAGCTTCAGTTATTAAGCGGAGAAATGCTCAAGTAGAGATCGTTTTACTTTGTATTTCCCATCTCTTATATTACTTCTGCATGGTGCATTAAGGGATGGAAGGAGAACGAGACAAGGAGAGATCATGGGGTTTTTTCTTTAAGGAGAACCATGCTAATCTTGTTTCCTGACTGGTTTACGCTGTGAGCTGCAGAAGACCACCCTGAAACATTCCACATTCCACAGCTAGAGACTGAAAGTAGATAAAAGACTCATTAAAATGGCCTTAAGAGATTTTATCGTACATAAACAAAGGATGAAAATAATCAGTGCAGCCTTGGAAGAGGAAGATGGATGGTTTACTGCAAACAAACAAAAAGGGGTTAAAACTATAAAGACGTTCTTAATCATTGGTCGAGATCTGCTGTAAATGTTTAGTGATTTGAAATAATCTTAATAGCTCAAGCTGTAACTAAAAAATAGAAGTAATTTTGTGTAACTGACTTAATAAATAAATATAAACAGCAAAGACAGCAGGCAATTAGCAAGACAGTAAATGAAATAATGTGCATAACATATGTACACACACACACACACACACACACATATATGTATATATATATATATATATATATATATATATATATATATATATATATATATATATATAATTGAGGTGCAACTATGCATGACAAGTGGTTTAATAAGTGTGTGAATTATAATATTTGCTTGTAATTTATATTCATTTAAAAATTTATTTTTTTTCATAATAAGTCTAGAAGCCAGTATGCCAAATATTAGCCTATTTGTTCGTGCAGAAAAAAAATTATAAAAGCTTATATCAATCATAAAAACTTTTTTATGTACAACCTCCAGCAAATCAATGTCAAAACTATTGGAACCCCAATGTAATATTAAGAGAGAAGAATAAAAGCAATGCACCTAGTACTCTAATTTCAACGAAGCTTGCAGACACAAAGATTTTGATGCTCCTGATTTCTTGCTTCTGAGGTTTTGACTCAAATCCTGAGACTGAGATGGGCACTTCTGCCTAACAGAAAGAAGTCCCATGCCAATCAAGGACAACTCTGTGTGGAGTCTACATGTTCTCCCTGTGTATGCAGGGGTTTCCTCCTGTTTCCTTCAACGGTCCAAACATATGCACACTAGGCTATTTGGATATTCTGGATTGTGTTGGTGGTGTGAATGCTTGTGTGTCTGTGTTGCCCTGCGCTAGTCTGGTGAGCTATACAGGGTGCACCTCTGCCTTCGAATGGAGCCAGCATGGGAAGGGCTCCAGCCTCTCTGCAACTTTAATAAAGGATAAAGCGTAATGTTAAAAGAAAAATGTAATTATATTTTTGATATAAAAAAGAAAAAAGTCCTTATGAGGATGTTTTTTTAAAGGAAAGAATTTTAAATTGATGTTCTCCTTATCTGATTATGGTCATTAGAAGCCAGTATGTCGAGAAGTATGATCGACTGTGTTTGTGCGTGTATGTGTGTGTGTGTGTGTGTGTGTGTGTGTGTGTGTGTGTGTGTGTGTGTGTGTGTGTATGTGCACCTTCCTGCTCCATCTTTTTAAATGTAAATAAAGATAAAAAGAAACAAACAGATGATGTAGAACATGATACTATTAAATAAGTCCAATTTAACATATCATTGTAAGTTTATACAAGGCTTAATACATGCTTGCAGAACCTAAATATATTGGTTTATTATGCCCAGTTTTCATTTCACACTCTAACTGAAATAAAAGATAGAACAATTAATGTTACTGACATCCCAATGAGCCTTTCAATTTAACTAAAGCTCGCACAGCCAAATTAACATTTGACAGTTGGGACAAGTATGCGTTGCCAAACCCCCCCGGAAAAATAAAACATTAACTCTCTCTCTCCTCTCTTTTTCAGGGGCAGAGTTGCTCACCAAATGTAAGCAATAACTCCTTTCTCAGCATAAGAAAAAAATTATTCAAAAAAGATTCAGAGAATCCTGGAAATTGCTCAAATATTATCAGTTCAGAAGGGGCAGTAATATAATTTTTGGGGTCACAGTATTCTAATTCTGCACTGGCTTCCAATCCAGACAGCTTGAGTTTCTCCAAGTGTGTATGTGAATATAAAGGCTACATGAGGTCAGACAGATGCATAGTCTGTCCTCAGGGGATTGCAGATGCAAGTGACGTGTTTAGGAAATGTAATCAGAAGGCAGGATGGAGGGCATCAGAAAGAGAAAAAGTGAATCTGTTATTTTGTAATGTCATTGAATTCCAGTAACCAGGTCAGAGTGAAGTTTAAGTGGCATTCAAGAAGAATAGTATCCTGACTAGAGTGGGATTGGGTTTCCATAATCACAGATACAGTCAGACTGACAGACAAACAGACAGACACACACACACACACACACACACACACACACAATTGCAATGTATGTTTTACTTCTGTCTGAACTCATGCAATCAAGCCACCATTACTTACTTAAGTACTTTATGTAACTTAGTGTGGGGGTGTGTGTGGGGGGTGTTGGGTAGGTGATCGAGTACCTGCAGTGACACAGCCTGTAAATGAACAGTCTGTGGTTGAGAGATGAGTTGTGGATCCGATGCTCTCAAAGTGAACTGGCCAGTCCTGAAAAAAGATTTTAGTGTATGAATATAAAGAGCTGAAAATAAAACAGAAAGAAGGACATGTAAGAGAAAGAAATGTTTATATGTAGCCTTTCCTTATGTGCATGTTTTTGTGTGTGTATTGCAGTAATTAAGACTAATGAACCTCCTCTCTCCACACACACACACACACACACACACACACACACACACACACACACACACACACACCCTCTAATATTGTTGGTCTCAGCTTCCTCACAGCAAACTCAAAAATCACACTACACTTCCCAGCATGCACCTCACTGATCTCAGTCACCTGACTGCTGACACTCCCATCACCCTGCTATTTGCTCTGCACTCTTGGTTCCCATTCCACTAATAACCCACATTATATAAGGACCCTGTTTGCATGTGCTCTATGCAAAGTAATGTTAATGTGCCTCAATACCTGTGTATACCTGTGTACTCTCTGTGGGTTTTGTTCCCCCTGCCTTCTCATTTTGATTACTGTTTTGGATTTAATTAGACAGATAAAAACCTGTTTGCCTGAAACTGAAATCAACTGAACTCTGCCTGTTTTTAACTATGATTCTGGATTGTATTTTAAGACTCAATGTCTGTGCTTTATTAAAGCTTTTTAATCTGTATTTTCATCCGCGTTCAACTCTGCTGTGAAGTAGCGTGACATTATTATTGCTTCTGCATTATTATGTATATTACTGCTAATGATTGTATTTTTTAGATAAGTGAAATCTACACTTAATTAAAGGGTACCTGTGGTGAATTTGCATTACAACCTTTTTAAAACGATCATGTATGACATCAGTAGTTCTGCACATGCTACTACTAGGCATGCGCAGTGACATGTTGCCTTCTTTACAGGGTGTTCCAGCCCTGGTATATGTTGATTTGTCCTTTTGGCTGGGCTGCGTGCAACAGATATCGGTCTAAAATAACACAGTATTGGCTAGCGCTGAGCTGTGTTGCCAGGAAAATGGAGAAGTGCAAAGCACACAGCTACACAAACAACAAGCGAAGAAATCGCAAAAAACATAACATTCGCACAGGCCATACTGACGCAATTCAGTAGTCTACAAAGACCACTTCAACCCGACATGCTATCAGCGTGACCTCCAGCCAGAACTACTTGGCATGAAACCCAAGCTTTTGTGTCTAAAACCGGGCACCATTCCTATGGAATTTCTTCATAAAAAGGCAAAGGATGAAAACGTCACTTCCGGGGGAAAGCTGGTTGTTCTGCATTGGTTCAGCCCCCCGCTAGTAATCCACGGGGAAAAATTGCCCAGTATAGAGCTTTTTATGGTCATTAATTAAACAAATAAGCTCTGTATCGCTTAAACATATTACATTACACACAAACTATACTGTAAGGATGACCAGCATTGGTACTCTTTAATTAACCTTCCACCAGAAACAATAAATCCACTGATCTCTTGACCTTTCAGATGTTTGATATTAATCTCCAACCGTCTTTTGTTTATGCCCAAATACGAAAAACTTCAGTTTAGTTAGTTTATTGATTGGCACATTCATTAAAATTTGTTTAGAAGCTGTGTATGAGATAAAAAGATACCCAATTTCAAAATAACAAGTGTGACATGATTAGCTTTCATCTAATTTTATACTATTACTCAAACTCAGTGAATTCAAAATAAAATAAAATATTACAATTTCTCAGTGGGATCCAGCAAAGTCATATATCAAAGTCATATATTTTTATTTGCATATATAATAGATGTCATCGAAAACACAGGCATATAACACACTCTGCACAGTCACAGTACTGCCAAGATGCCACTAATTGCTCCTTGAGCAAGACCATTAACTCTAATCTACTCAATTCATCTGTAAATTGCTTTTGATAAAAGCGTCTGCCACACTACTTAACTGTATATGTGCATAAGTGAGATGTTGTTAGATGAGACGTGTGCACTCTGCATGTCACAATCATTCGAATGAAATGAAACTGAGATATCATACATGATATAATAGTATTATGGGCAAGTCATCACACTTCTAGGACAGACTTCCACTCACTTGGTTTGTGCTGCGGTGTGGACGAAGCGCACGGCTCTGTTTTTCACTTGTGAGAGGGTAAATGTGTCATCTCTGTGCAGCGCTCGCTCTCGCCCCTTCTCCAAAACCATTAGCTGTCCATTACTTGGTGGCTGTAACAGCTGCAGTAGCAAACTCTCTGATTTGCTGTCTGAATCTTTAACTGACAGGAGTGCAGGGTCCAGAGGGGTCACTCCACCAGCCGAGACCAGAAATGAGCCATTGATGTGGAGTGATGGAGCATGAGTGTTTGCTTAAAAAAGCGAAAGATGGAGACAAAAAAAACAACGTCATGTTTATAATGTGGGATAGCTGATAATGACATATATACCTATTGGCCATAACATTAACACCACCTGACTGGTTTAAGGCTAGGCAGCCTATATGTCACAAGATACAATGCGCTGAGTGTACAGTATGTGCTACAGTAGCTTTTCTGTGGGATCAGACCAGGCCTTTGCTATCAGTGAAGCCTTCAGCACCCATGACACTCTTGCTAGTTCACTGGTTGTCCTTTCTTGTCCACCTTTATTAGGTACTTACCCTGGCATACCAGGAACACCCCACAAGACCTGCTGTTTTGGAGATCAATAGACCGAGGCTATATTACATATTGGCTACGGCAAAAAAATAAACAATTCTAAGCAAAAAAAACAAATGGCCTTTTATTCTACAGTGAAATAGTTAAAATAGAGAGCAGTGTTACCTTGGCATTTTCTGGTCTTCCTGTCAGCATAGTATCCATGACCACAATCTGGGGTGCACTGTCCATTCCTGACAAACATGTTTTCAGCACAAATACGGCACTCTCCTACACTCACACACTCCACACAACTAGAAGGGCATGCTGGGAAAAAAAAATATCCTGTATGAAAGTTTTGCTTTTATTGTAAGACTACAATAATATAAAACATTATCTATGCCTAAAAGAAAAAACTGTGTAATCATTGCAGATTATTCACTGCATTTAATCAGTATAACAACTCAGTTTTGCTTTAGCTAATTTATTACAACAGCTGCATCATCACAGTCTAAATATCTGAGTTGAATAAAAAACAGAATATGATTTAAAAATCTCATTAATTTGTAAATTACACACCAACACATTGCTGTGTGGCCGGATCGAGGATGTAGTGGCTGCCACAATGTTGTACACACTGGCCGTTCAAAGAGGCATAAGGAGGTTGGCAGTGCAGGCATCGTCCAGGACCTTGGCACTGTTTACAGTGCTCATCACAGCCTAGGGGAGAAATAAAAAGAGATTTTACATCCTAAAGAAATACAGCAGCACTTATCCTACCTAATCTACTCTTCTAGAGCCACAGTATATATATATATGTGATGGACAGTGGGCAATATGGGAAGGTGTTCAGGGGTCAGACCTGTACAGTATTAGTAAATATGTCTTCATGCACTCTTCAGTAACAATTAATTTATGGTTATAATGATCCCAAAGGGATCTTCACTCCATATAAATGATTGTTAGCAGGACTACACAAAAATGCCATGTGTAGATTTTCATGAAATGTCTGCCAAAGGCGAGGCTTTTGGCAAGGAAGACTCTGAGATGATCAGAATGAAATTGTGAACCCAGAATTTTTTTAAAGGATTCTTTAACATTGTGAGATAGGATAGGACAATGTTTGACATTTTGGTTCATATGGGGGATTTCTGGGCACTCTGAGTGCTCGTTTTTTTTTAGCTCCTGCCAAATATAGTGGCGGGAGATATTGGAATAGGTGGCGCCCGTCCGTCCATCCATCCATCCGTCCGTCTGGAGTCTGTCACACTTTGGTTTCCAGATAAAAACTTAGGAATGCTTGCTTGGATTTTGATAAAATTTGTTATGCGAGTTTGTCTTACAGGATCCTCGCCTGGGATTGATGCACGCCAAAATCTGCGCTTAATTAATGAGCCATCTGGACTTCATTTGTTTAACACAACAGTTTGGTTTCCGGATGATAACTTGAGTATGCTTGCTCGGATTTTGATGAAATTTGGTTGCAGGTTTGTCTTACAAAAACCTCGCCTACGATTGGTGCACACCAAAATCCGTGCATAATTAATGAGCCAGCTGGACTTCATTTGTTTAACACAACAGTTTTTATTTGATTTAAGGAAGATATAAATCAACTTTAAAATACACATTCTTGGGTGGCGGGAGATTTGGACCCTTGTGGTCTATTTTGTTTTCTGCCCCTGTACTGTACTGTCACTGGCTGACTGTGTTCACCTCTCCTATGTTAGTCCTTGATTAGTTTGGGTTTGTATACCCTGTTGTATTACTGTTTGTTGCAAAATCAAGTGTTATGGTTACTTTATACCACAACAGGTCTGAATTCTTAAATCTGAAAAGAGGTCTGAAGGTCAGGTGTTGATTAAGGTCACATGGATTTT
This sequence comes from Neosilurus hyrtlii, assembly GCA_028564935.1. Taxonomy (NCBI): domain Eukaryota; kingdom Metazoa; phylum Chordata; class Actinopteri; order Siluriformes; family Plotosidae; genus Neosilurus; species Neosilurus hyrtlii. The sequence goes on from JAOUQZ010000027.1 coordinate 7,788,526, forward strand.
GATGAAATTCATATGGTTGATTTGTATCAATGTCCTTGTTGTAACACAATATTTATTCATTTACTTGGTGTGTGCACCACATAATTAAAATTTGAGTATAAACATTTATAAACATATGTATTATTTAGGAAAGAAAATCATAGCCTTCTGCTTCTTCAGTTTTATCTGACATTTGTAGATTAGGCCTGTTTAACTCTGCTTGTTTGTATTTGGACCCCTATTATGGACTCAATTTATTTGAAATCAGTCTGTCTTACCTTTCAGTGAATGTAACAAATTATTTACCAATGCTACTCTATCGGTTTTTTTTGGCAGGATTAATATGCAATGTTTATTCCTGAAGTAAACTTTAATGTCATCTGTGCAATTATATAAGCACAAGGTAAACATATTGCTATGACTTTCTGTATGACTCAATCTTTTTTTTCCAATTTTGTTTTCAATTACACTCTCAATACTTTGACATCCTTAGTAACCTCTGCAGCATTAAATACAATAACTGCTTGCACACTGACATAAAAAATAGCCTGGTCTGTATATGGCACCAAGCAATGTCATTAAAACTTGGCAGAGTGAGAAGCTGGAGCCAGTATATACAAGCGCAGACTCAGCTCTCTCTACTCCATAACCACTGAGAACAAAATTAAATTGTATTTAGGCAGAAAATGTGTGAAATTTATATCCATATAAAAAAGTTTATTATCTAGTCAGACACTTACTCAGGCATCTCTCGCCATCCTGGTAGGACCCTGGAGAGCAAGATGGAATACAGACTCCATTCTGCAGGACATGACCTTCCATACACTGCAGACAATCAGTGCGGAGAGGACCTCGGCATGCATTACAGCTCCAGTCACACTCTGAGAGAGACATGCACAGAGACAAAAAGATGAGAAAAGTACCATAGGTTGAAATCTCTAGGTTGATATGAACCTCAGGAAATCATTTCCAGAAGAACATTTTCAAGAACGGGGGTATAGAGCAGATCCCCATAAACATATAAATTGACTTGAATGTGCCGCCACAAAAAAAAAAAACAATAGGGCTGCCAGTACACCAGTAAAAAATTAAAAAATACAGATTATATAATCAATTAATAAGGAAACTGCTACAAAAAAATAGAGGCTCATGTGTCACCACTCAGACTCGCACATAATAATAAAAACACAGTGTATTTCAGGTAGGCAGACAAACGTTCGCAGCGCAAAACAAAACCCACATTAACTGGAACACGGAACATGAAGTCGTTAAACGGATAATTAAACTAAGAAGACAGGTGATACATGTAATGATACAAATATACACGGAAATCAGCCTCTGAATGGATGTGAAAAGAAAACTTGGTGAAACACGAGGAAGAATTAATTATTTATTTCCTTAATGGCTGAAGTTGATTCAGCCCTTAAAGGAGCTGCGCTACTCTTATAACACCAGTCTTAGTCTCTATTAATAGAGATATCTATCAGAAGATCTGTCTTTGGGCAGTGCCTACCTCTATATATAAGACTTTTAAATTAGGCTAGGGTTTCTTGTATCACTGATCATGATATGAAGTCATCTTATCCCCATCACAGTCAGATGAAGACCATAAAGACCACACTACATTCTGAAAATTCAATTAACACAAAGATGGAGTCAAAATTGTAAAATAGACAGTTTTCAAGTTCAGTAGGACTTTCCTGCTGTGAGGCAAAGAAATACTTCCCACTACACCACCGTGCTGCCCTATCTTTAAAGTCAAAGTGTGTAAATACGTTATAGTCATGTTATGTTTTATATTATAGGAAAAAACAAACAAACAAAACAAAACAAAAAAACAAGTCTAGTAGCTTTATATATTTCATTATTTTTGCAATTTGGTATTTATTATGTCTAAATATTTTCTACCCTCTATTTCCTCCCTGAGATGCACGTCACTCCACTCAGTTTTCCGTTTTTGCTTAAGAAAAAATCTCAACACTCCAGACAGACACACATCTACTTAATCTCTCCTTCAGACAACAATCTTTTAGCACCAGGGCTAGAAACGGAAATTAAGCCAGTTACATTGTCAGTGAAATTGGAACTGAGCCATTCTTCCTTCAAGCTAAATTTTTACCCACCCTCATACAGAGATTAAAAAAAAACTAAAAGCTTCTACACATATCATTTAGAACAAACATTCCTCATCTTTTCCCTGTGTTTCTCCTGAAGTGGGAAAATCTATTTTATCTTCTGCACCATCCTCCTCTCTTCATATATACATCATTCTTTTTCTATTCAACATTTCCAACCAACATAGCCTATATTCAGAAATTTCATATGATTAATGGTTGTATGTGTGCCGGCCCTGCAATGGCCGTGCCTTCGCCCAGAGTCGACTGAGATGGGCGCCATCATCCCTGTGACCATAATTATGACTAAGCGGCTCAGAAAATGAATGAAAGAATGAATAATGATACCCCAGGTATGTACCTCTATGCTAGCTATTTATAACATTATCTATTTAGTTAAAGTAGTGCAGACTACTACACAGAAGAAGACAGCAGGAAATCAATGCCAATCTTTTATCTCTGTCCAATTATTTTTAAGGCCCCTGTCTTTTTCTCTCCCTTCCTTCCCACAAACCCTAATCATTTTCTTGCCTTCCATTTCTCTAAACTACATCCAGGGTACTTTGAATGGGACAATCCAAACAGGCGAACTTGTCATTAAATCATCTCTCTCACATGAAAGGCTCAGATCAGAAAATGTCCGCAAAAAAGACTTCCTACAAAACAGTCTGTGATATCCAGTAATGACAGAGCAGACATTCTTTTGCTCATTACACCCACAACAAAGATTCCTCAATCAAACTGCTCTGTAAGGTGTGCTTCCGCTTTTAATAACGTAGTTAGAGGATCACAGGCTATTGTGGTATAATGGGATATTGTTAGAGAAGATTTTGGTAAATGGTTGGTGTCGGACGAAATGGTTGGTGTCGGATGAAATTTGAATTTGGAAGAAAATATCAAGGAGGCAAAGCAATCATTATGCTCTTGGATGACATGCTTTCACCTACACACACACACACACACACACACACACACACACACACACACACACACACACTCTCTGTCTTGTTTCCATAACTTCAGGGGACAATACATAAACATACATTCATGGAGATATACCCTAACTCTAACCATAATCACTACTTGCCTAACCTGAACCCTTACCCTAACCTCTACCTAATCCTATATATATTCATATATATACATATATGAAATATTTTTTAGTGTGAGTTGCAGGTAACAAGGACTAAGAACGTTTTTTTTAATTGGACGGTATGAGAAAACACTGCAAACATGTTCTATAAGTCTAAGAAAGTAAATTTGATAATTCATTCATTCATTTGTTGAACTAGGTTTCCATCACTGCTGACTCTGGGCGAAGGCAGGACACACCCTGAACAGCTCACCGGTCCATTGTGTGTCACACACACACAACCATTCACCTAGGGGCAATTTGGAAAAGCCAATTACCCTGAATGTATTTGGACTGTGGGAGGAAACCCAGCATCAAGAGAAAACCCATAAAGACGCCCTCGCCGAGCCTGGTACTGCACCCAGGACCTTCTTGCAGTGAGGTGGATGTGCTAATCATTATGGGGGCTAACCACCCCCAAATTTTATAGTTCTGAATGCGATTTTAAGCCATGTGCCCATGAGTAGACACCAGCTGACATCCTGAAAACTCCTCTAATGGATAAAGTTATTATGATGGAAAAACATGACCAGTATACAGAGAAACCGTAAATGGATTTGACATAGCTTTTTAATCTGCCCCACAACATCATCAAACTGGACAAGCTCAGTATTTCTGTGTAAATAATCTCACCTCTGCAGGTGTGTGTGGTGGTGTTGAGATAGTACTGCTGTGCACAGCTCTCATACTGACACTCGCCAAACAGCAGAACTTTCGCCGGGTCTCTGCAGGACGTACACACTCCTGCCATCTCACAGCTCCGACACTGATGGTCACATTCTGTAAAAAAGGCAAACACACATACTGAGCAGGACCATCCAATAACCCTAAATACATTTCAATACTGTAAATATGGAATTAACATACAGTATAACTGTATTGGGATATACCTACTTTGACATATTTGGTTTTCATCAGCGTAGTATCCAATAGGGCATCGAGAGGTGCACATACCAGATGGGGAAAGTAGATAAGGCAGAGTACAGGAGCTACAAGACAGAGGTCCTTCTCCATTGCAGTCCGCACAGGATGCATGGCATTCTGGGTAATTCATACATGCAAAGCAATAAGATATGATAAGCACTAGATGTTCTAGGCAGATTTGTAGAATTTTGCCAAAAAGGCGGTTGGGTACAGTGTATTCCTGTTCCTCCCTATAATCAGGAGAGACAAACCCCAAAAAAGAGATGATTGCAGCGAATGTATGGTGAATGGTTATGACTAAATTGGGATTAAAAGTATGCTTGAAAAACTCTGGGAGAGATTCTGGTAATTAAGTGACACACATGGGACTGCTGTTTATAGCAGATCTCCAACTGTTGGGTTTTTCCTCGTTGACAGAAATTTAGGGTTTCTGTGTTTATATACTGTCTGCTCTGTGCTTATGCTGGATTCTGCCTGGCTGCTTCCGATAAAAGATTCTGACAAATAAATAACTGTAAATGTAAAGCAAGATACGGACCACTTGACTTCATTATTGAGTACAGATATTGTGATGAGACTCAAAACTGCTAGGTTTCTCATGCAGTGAAATCATTACGTAAGCCTGCCTCAATAATCAATGGCATTTTCAAGGCTGCGAGGCTGGCACAGCCTGGCGACAAATACCTTGGAGATTTTTATCATATCACTTCATTCAGTGCTTAAGAGCTTTTTATAAGGTGCTTTAAAAACATGTACACAGACTTGGCAAGGTTATACATGAGACAAGGCTATTTCACTCATTGAGTAATTTTTCAGCGCTGCACATGTACTGCATGTTAGATGGGAGAGCAGCTGCTGACTGAAGAAGACGTCCTGATTATCAGTCGAGGTGATTATGTAGGCTGTAGCTTGATTGGGAAATAGATTGTTTCTATTACTTCTATCAACATTTTTCTGTTTTATCACAGACTATGTTATTCATACTGGCTAAAACCTTTCAAGCTGTATTATGATGTTACCCAGGCCTCCTCCAGACTGGTACATGTTCTAATCCATCACTACTCAATTTATATTCATTTACTCAAAGTGATGACATTAAATTACACTTTTTTTTTTATTTAAGCAGTTCAAGTCCAGTGAATGACCTGAAAAGAACCGAAGGTAAACAGTATGTTAGGACTACCTTCAAACAAAAGAACAAGATGGTATGCTTCAAATTAAAGAATGGCTGCTGCGTAGTCTCCAGACTGGTTTTGGATAAAGTGGATATAAGGGTGGAAGGCAAAGCAAAGATCAAGTGCAACAGATTTTTGAGAAGAGAATCCAGATCAATATTTGATTTCAATCTTTGAAAGAATGCCTCAGGTATGTTCAGCTGTAATATCAGGTTTTTTGTTCTATGCTTAGTGTGAATGGTTGTGTTTGTTGCCCTGTGATGGTTTGGTGAGCTGTTTAGAGCATACCCCACCGTCGCCCATTGGCAGCTGAGATAGGCTCCAGTCTACCTGTGACCCTAATAAAAAAACAAAGTGGTTTGGCAAATGAGTGACTTTTATGCTTTTGTTTCAGAGTACTCTGAGACACTAAACTGCATAAATTTCAATCATGAAAGCTAACGTTTAGCGCTTATATGCCTCTGAAAGGTAAGCCCTCAGTGACCTTAATCTTAGACTTATAAAATCTAATCAGTTCATCCTTGAATCTAGGTGGGCATTAGTGAAGAATTTGAAGAAAATCCCTCAAAGTGTTTTTGAGATTTCGTGTTTATAAGAATGACCCATATGGACGAACAACCAGAAAACATAATGCCTCCAGCCCTGGCTATCACCAGCATGAAGACTCCTCTACATGGCAGGGTTTCAGTGTTTTAGCCTCACTGTGAGTGGTGTTTCTGCACATCTCTATGTGCAGGTTCTTTTAGTCTATGACAATCTAATCTAAATAATTTACATTCTTGTGCTTGCATGGTGAACAGAAGTTTTAACGTGAGTTTAAATCTTACCAGAGCTCTACAGAAGCACTCTGGGGAATTTGAACAGAGCTTTTAATTCATTTAATGCTTTTAATCTTTCCAGCTCTGTGCTTGGTTGAATTCTGCCTTACTTTGGATAAAAGCATCTAGCAAACTTACTCTTGCAGGCTCCATGATATTTGTAGTGTCCCGGTGGACAATGTTGCACACAGTGATCTCCCAGCAGCAGCATCCGGGAGCCTTTACACCATAAGCACACAGTCCCAGAGTTGAGCTGCAGGTCTGCTGTACACCGCTGACAGCCCTCTTCACAATCTGTAAGAGAGAAGAATGGGTACATGATTAGTAAATACTGCTTCATGTTTTTTTTCTCTCTCCCATATAAATATTGATTCATTGCTATGAACTGAGCTAAATCTAACCTGCATGGACAAGTTATGTGTAAACAAAAAAAGGTGAGAGATCACAGCACACCATCACAATATGCCACTACTGTGCCCATTGAACGTCCTGTTAAAAAAATATTTTCATCAAGTTCTTTATCTTTACCTTCTTTTCACTTTGGTTTCTTATCTGATAAGAAAGAGCATGTGGGCCCCCATCCACTAATAGCAGGAGTGCGGCTGCATTACAGTGATTCAGATGATGTGTGTGTGTGTGTGTGTGTGTGTGTGTGTGTGTGTGTGTGAGTGTGTGTGTGTGTGTGTGTGTGTGTGTGTGTGT
>JAOUQZ010000027.1:7805180-7828640 GCA_028564935.1 Neosilurus hyrtlii
CACACACACACACACACACACACACACACACACACACACACACACACACACACACACACACACACACACCCATACACACACACACACACAGGCTAAAAATAAATTTCACTATGGCTTCACACATACAGTAACCCACTTTGTTATATTATCCAGGCTTTGCAGCACACACTGTTAGCCAGCAGAAACAATCTATAATGGTAATTGAGTTTATGCCCGCAAGAACAGTGAACATACTAAATACCAAACACTCGTCAAATGATGTTCTTCACAATGAGACTACAGAGTTATAGGCAAAACAACTGCACACCACTTAATGACTCTTCTGTGGTTGTCCTAATGATCATTCAGAAAATAAATTAAATTGATATATCAGTCAGTGGGATGTTAATTAAATGGCAGGACGTTATAAATGTTCATTTGTAAGAAAAGAACAGATGAAACATGCTGGAAAAAAGTACCACAAATCCATAGACAACAAGAGCACCCACAGAGTGTAAACCTCCACCAAGTCCACTGGTCCCCATATAAAAAAAAATCAAAAAATCAAAAAATCCTTAAAAATATTCCTGAATTTAAAATTTGATCTGATTCACGTACACAATTGAATGATATCTTTCCTGTCCAAAGCTCCACCTCTGGTAGAAATGTCATGAAAATCCACGCAGAACTTTTTACGTAATCTTGGTGGAGATAATTAGTGAAGAATTTAATATGATTTATTATGTTAATGTTATGCAGTGATATCTCCTTACATTTGTTAAACTTGAGAATTTCAGGCATTCTGTGTGCTTCCATTTTAGTGTTGACAACTTTGATAGCTATGCCCGCTTTGAAAACCACAGAAAGCCAGAGTTTCTGTCAGAGGAGGACAGCTGTCCTTTTCAAATTCTTCGGGCAGATGTGTGTAAATACCTTAAAAAAGTAAACAAATGCAAAGATCCTGGACCAGACAACATCTCAGGCTGTGTTCCCAAAGCATGCGCTCAGGAACTGACAGATGTCTTCACCGACATTTTTAACCTTTCCCTGCTCTTGTCTGTCGTCCCCACATGCTTCAAGAAGACCACCATTGTCCCTGTCCCAAAGAAACCCAATGTGAGCTGCCTCCATGACTAACACCCAGTAGTACTCACCTCCATCATCATGAAGTGCTTTGAGCGTATTGTCAAAACTCACATCACAGCGTCAGTGCCTGCTTCACTTGACCTATTCCAGTTCGCCTACCAATCAAACAGATCCACAGACGACACAATAGCGCTGACTCTGCATACTGCTCTCCCACAACTGGACCACAAGAACACTTATGTGCAGATGCAGTTTGTTGACTATAGCTTTGCTTTCAACACCATAATTCCATCCAGGCTTGTCATGAAGCTCTGGGATCTACACGTCAATGTCTTCTTATGATCTGCAGTGTGCTGTCCTCCACAATGAAGCTCAGCACCGGTGTGCTCAGGAATGTGTGTGCAGCTGCCTGCTGTATACCTTGTTTACCCACAACTATATGGCCACACAGCTCCAACACCATAATCAAATTTGCAGATGACACCACCATCATCGGCTACATTTCAGATGGAGACGAGTCCGCTTACAGAGCAGAGGTGAGAGCCCTGACATCATGGTGCCAGGAAAATAGCCTGCTGCTCAATGTCAGCAGGACCAGGAGCTCATCGTGGACTAAAGAAGTCTGCAAGGTGGAGGTCTCATTCCTATCCACATCGAGGGGACAGAGGTGGAGAGAGTCAGTTGTTTCAGGTTTCTAGGGATCAACGTCAGTGAGGATCTGAGCTGGTCACATCACGTGGGTGTGATCACAAAAGCAGCTTCTTTCTTCGGCAGCTGAGGAGGTTTGACATGGACTCCAGAATACTCACCAACTTATACCAATGCACCATTGAGAGTATTCTGTCTGGCTGCATCACTACCTGGTACGGTAACTGTAATTCTCTGGACCGCAAAGCTCTACAGTGGGTGGTCAGATTAGCACAAAGCATCAACAGGACTGAACTGCCAGCCATCCAGGACCTCAACACTCACGCTGTAGGGGGAAGACCCAGCACATCCTATCTGATCCCTGCCACCACAGCAACACACTCTTTACGCTCCTGCCGTCAGGCAGAAGGTACAGAAGCATCCGGACTAAGAATAGCAAATTCATGGACAGTTTTTACTCACAAGCCATCAGGCTACTAAACTGCTGAAATACCGGACAATCTGCACACTTTTTGCACACTCATTTTACACACTGTACATGCACACACTACCTCTGCACTACAACTGCTTCAGTATTTTTCTCTTAGTATTCTATATTCACTGTAAATATATATATATATATCATCTATATATGTCTTCTCATTTCTTTACACTGCTTCAGTCTCTCACCACCCAATAACTATTGAACTTGATCAATGTCTTCAAAGGGATTTACATGCTGGAACTTCCTCACCCTGACATCTGATCTGCCAACACATGTACACATAGAAATATACACACACGTACATATGTAACCCCCCCAGTCCAACCAGAAGCCTGGAGCAAGCTAGAGATATGTCTGAACATGCAATCTTTACACAATGGATGCTAGTGATGTCAAGGGGACATATCACAGTGTGAGAATGGACCCTGACAATGGACAGGTGACAGCCCAAAGCTGAATTTCCACAGCCTATAAAATCACAGTTGATGATATGCAGCGGAGTGTTTTACAGCCTTATACATCAGACATGTTGGTTAAGGTTGTAGGCAGGGAATCCATTTCAGGACATCCAAGTAAATATAAATCAAACAAATTCCAAAAAATAAAAACAAACAAACAAACAAACAAAAAAAACCTAACAAAACGCATCTTTGCTACATGTGCACATTTATGAAATCTTCAGGTGTTCCTGCTACCAGGATTCCAAATATCAGCATTTATTCGAGTTTTAGCACTAGTTTTCTCAAGAATTACAACGTTGTTTCAGTGAGAAGTGCAGTTCAGACCCTTTGGGTTTGATAGAGGTGTGTATATACATTTATGATAGAGAAATCCTTCTATGGCATGCAACAGTCAGGTTTCCGAAGCATCAAAGTCTACCTTAGAGCTCTATGTGATGTAAAATATGGCAGGGCGAGCTATTTCTTCATCAAAAATCCCAAAATTAATATAAAGCAAATGTAATGGTTTCCCATCCAATTTGGCTACTTTTGTGGCTAGCAATAATGGCCTTGAGCAAGTAGCTATGATATGATGTTGTACTTTGGATTGGTTTAAAGTGACCTGACTAGTTTTTTAATTTTAAATTTTTTGTGAAATTCGCTCTGTTCCCAGCCAGACCAGGGCTGATTAATAGACAATTCATAAAGCATAATTAGTTTCAACACAGGGTGGGTTTGGGAGGAAGGCTTGTCAATGGTAATTTGCCTTATAGGCAGCAAAGGGATTTACAAATGACATACTGGGATAGAATCAGCCTGGTGGAACCACCTTTGACTCCTTTGGTCTCCCAGTGATTCCAATTCACACAGGTCTTTAGTCAGCAAAGCAGCTCTGTTCAATTATACTCCAACTTGTATGCTTTTGGAGTCTTAGCTTTTGTACCACAATCCTTCATCACTTGTCCTTTTGTGTCCTGTGTAATAATCTCTCGAGGCTACCCATTCTTCTTATGGAGAGTAGCAGTGAGGTCTATTTTCTTTTACAAACCACACTCTTTAAAAAAAAAAAAAGGAAAAAAAGGAAGCTCCTAATCTAATCTCTAAATTTCTTTTACTTAACTCTAAATTTCTATTTAGAACCATATAACATAAAGGTTATGAGCAGAATCCCATTATAAAGCTGGAATCGTTAAGCATCGAAACCTTAAGGTACTGAGTGTGTATCTATTGACTGAACTTCAAAAACAAATTGTAAGGTCTTTTTATTTCTGAATTTTTGCCAGTGACATCTTTTAACACAGCCTCATTATGAACTAATTATACTGTAGATTAGGAAAAGTACTGACTGATGTGTTACCCACTAGTAATAACTGTACTTACATATGGTGAGTGGTACACCCACATCTTTTGGGCTCAACCCCGTTTCCTAGGTCTTTAGACATACCAAGCTAGTATAAAGATATAGGTACTGTCTAAAGATAGACCTCCCAACATATAACTCTACTGATAAATGTCCAAGGCTCATATTATGAGAGTAGTGCAGCTGCTTTAAGGGCTGTATCGTCATCACTGGAGTAAATAAATAAGTCTCCTCTGCTTTTCCTGACTATGCTCTAAAGCAAAACAAGCAAATGTTAACACTGAGTTTTCTTTCCACCACCTTTCACTTGCTGATTTCCACTTTCATTTGTATCACCTGTCTTGTTATTCTGGACCTTCTATTCACCCTGCAGAGGCCTGATCCTGTCTGACCTATGAAGCTAAGCAGGGTCATGCATGGGAGACCACCTTGGAATACCAGGTGATTTTTGGTGGAGGGTTAGAGAAAAAAGCTAACCTACTCTGTTAAAAATTCTGCCAAGAAAACCTTATGAGAATAGAGTCGACAAGAATTGGCTTCGACTGATGGCACTAACAACAACAGTTTTTTTATCCGTTTAACGAGTTAATGTTCCTTGTTCCCAGTAAAGTTTAGTGTTTTGCTCAGCGAAAGTCTTTCTGCCAACTTCAGTTAGATTGTGTGTTTTTTATTCTCTGTGAGTCTAAGCAGTGGAGTATGAACCTGTATCTTTTGGATTTCAGTTTTGTTATTAATAATAAATTAAAAAAGTGTTATTATGGGTTTCCTGTGGAGGCTTGTACACCATGACCTTCATCTGTTCTCAACTCTTGGACCAATTACTGCTAACATATTTAGTCACTGTACTTCCCTGAAAAAATCCCATTCCCATTACATTAATGTCTCTGGACAGATATTTCTGAAAGCCAGCTCTAGGCTGTTTTCCTGTATGCAAGTTTCCATCCTACTGGGACAAAATATTTTTCCAGCATGTGCATCCTGTCACCTTAGGTGATTAGTTACAAAGTGGAATGCAAATGCTTTTTCCCCTTATGGGTTGAATTATGGGTTTCATACTTCAACTGCATTCTTTTGCCCAAAAGGACAACTACAATTAATTACATTTCAACTTTTTCAAGAAATAGGAACAATGAAACCACAATTGATCAATATATAATTTTTTTCCCTGCAGGCCACAATACAATGTAAGTCCAGAGAGACTCTTTACTATATTAGACCAAGTAAAAAGCTAGCTTGGATAGCTAGCTAGATGTAACACATATTGAATATAAAACAGTCATTATATCTGAAAAAATATTAAAGTAGCTAATACAGCTTTAAACTACAATTACCCCTGCAACTTTATTCAAAACAAGATATTCCAGCATCCTTTGAGAATCCTATTGGAAATGAAGCTTGGGGATTGGGTACTTGCCTCTACAGATGAGATCTGTGTTGAGGAAATGTTGTGACAGACAGGAAGATAAACACATGCCATAAGATACATGTGCTTTTCCAGGCTGCAGCACTTCCTCTGGTTTCACACATCGTACACAGTCTGAGGACTCAGGACCGACACAAGCCCGGCAAGATACATGGCAACCTGCAGAGAGAGAAAGTAATAGAGAGAAAGATTGACGAGGAGAATAGAAGCGGGGAAAAGAAGGGGAGGAAGAATCAAGAAATATAAACGAATAGCGAGTAATAGTAGTGAGAGAGAAGGAAAGAAAAGCTGAAAAAAATGGACTGGCCGGCTGTGTAAATACAGCTTCTCTGACATCCTTGGCTCTTGATCTTTGGATTAATTTTCAGCTCTCAACTGCACCACTAATATTTGTTACTGTGAATTCAGTTCATACCCAACCCGGTGGCACAATGATTTGCATTTGCCACCTGTACTCTGCTTTAATCTTTGCTGTGTATACATGTCTGTATGACAAGTCTGGCCTTGATGCTGATACATTTCAAAGCAAGAAAAAAAAAGATAACTTACAAGAATGGATTTATATTGTATTTTTCCCATGTAGATTCACAAGAAAAATATTACTTCCATACTATTTATCCAAGCTCTGAGGCTGAAATTATTATTATTAGTTCTTAATTATCATGTAGCAGAGAGTAAAACCCAAGCTCTTACTGTAACAGCGTCCATCTCTGTTGAACAGACCCTCTCCGCATGACTCCACACACTCGCCATGGTGCAGAAGGAGGGGGTCAGGGCATGCAGCACACTCGGACGCTGAGGGGCCGGAGCAGGCTGCACACGAGCTGTGACACACTGAGTGAGATGATAAAACATAGGAATAAGCCAAATGGTTGTATGAAAATTATGTGGACAAGAAATATATTTTTTTTCTTTTTACATATGCCTAATATAACTACAGTGTACCATAAGCAAAGTCAGAGTATCAGAGATAAGCAGAGTGCAAAGTTAAATTCCAGGAGAAATATGCCATCCTTTAATTAAGACCTATCACTCGAGATCTAATAAGAAACTTTATTATATGGCAACAACATTACACACAGTCTGCTAATAAATCTTGTAAGGACGGGTGTTTACAGTGATGCTACCGTCTGTTGTCATCCTTTGGCTTTTAATGAAGGAATTCCGATGGAACAGCGTCCGGTTTTAGATGTAAAAGCCTGGGCTTCGTGCCAAGTAGTTCTGCCTGGAGGTCAGCCCTGACCTGCCTGAAGTGGTCTCAGCAGATTGCTGAATTGCTTCTGAAAGGAATCATTTTTGGTTTATATCCTATGCCAATGTTATGTTATGTTTTCCGCGATTTCTGTGCTTGTTGTTTGTGCTTTGCACTTCACCATTTTCCTGGTGACACAACGCAGCACGGGCCAAAATATGTTATCTTTGGTGTCTGCTTCACACAGCCCAGCCAAAAGGACAAAACAACAAATTCGCATCATTTCCAAGGCTGGAACAGCCAATCAAGAAGGCAACATGTCACTGTGTGTGATTAGTAGTAACTGTAGTGTGGCAGCACTTGCGTGTACATGAGAAGAAACAAGGAGTGACATTCCCTGATAGAAACGCAGAGGTCCTACGTTTTTTCAAATTCACCGCAGGTATCCTTTAACTGTTAACAAACCACACTGTATGCAGTGATCTCTAGCAGCTTCTACAGAATCTTTTTTTTATCTTCTCTTGAAGAGAAAATGTGTACAGGAAAGGAGGTAAAGAGTTTACCAAGTCCAGCGAATTACTTTTTCCTGACGGAAACAGAAGGAAAACAAGCTGAAAGCTACCAAAGCCCTCCCAGACACAGATAAAGATACCTTATTCACAAGTGGGTAAGTGAGAGCGCCTGAAGTAAATTGAAAAGGCTGCCCTTTAAAAATGCCACATAATAAAATACTTATTAACCTTGTTTGCTTGATCTGTACAAAGAAATCTCAGTTCTGTGGCAAAAGACCAAGGGATGAGCTTTCTCTGTACAGACCAAGCATGTGAGGTTAATAAGTAATTTTATATATTAATTTTAATAGATGTTCAGCTCAAAAATGTAACAATGTGAAAAACCTAATAGAATATATCTGTGGATGGTACTTTGAGGGGAAAAAAACACTATACATGTTGATTGGCTGAACGTTTGATAAAACGTTTAAAGCTCGTTTAAGTTACTTACTTTGGCAGTGGCCGTGTCTGTCCTGGTAATGCTGATCCGGACAGGCAGAAATACATTTTCCATGATGCAGTGCATGGCCACTGGGGCAGCTTAGGCACCTGGGGTTATCAGACTTGCATGTGGCACAGGATGGGTCACATGCTACAGTACATCATAAGACACGGACATGTTAATGAACTGCAGTGAGCTGATTCAGCTCATTTTCTTGATTAGTATAGAACTAGGATGTCAATGCAGAAATAACAGAGCTAACACTTAACAGAGCATAACAGAGCAAACAATACCAGAGCTTTTAAAGTTAGCATGTCTAAACGAGGTTCTGTGATGAGAGCAGACAAGTGTGACATCCTTCAACACAAAACGGTAATAACAGTTACCGAGTAATCTGCATACAAACATGCTAAACCTTCATGAATTTGACAATATCCAAGCTGACATTTAGTCTTTAAGCTGATATTCATGATTCTGTTGTCACACTGTAGCCTCAAGCTTATTCACAGACCCTCCTGCATGTCTGTGCACCTACTAGTTCCACAGATGATTGAAACTAAGCCCCCTGTGGAATTCTGAGCCACTAGCAATACTAAACATCTGGCTGGATGCTTAGTTGGATGGCTGCATATTTTGCTGTTGTTTTCTTTTGTTTTGTTTTTATGTTTTTTTTTTACCATTCATACTGAATTATTCAGTAATTTAACAATGTGCTGTGTTCGGGTGGTTCATTTGAATTACAGATAAGTGTGTGGATCAAGATTAATAACACAAAAAAAGTAACTTTTTTATTTTTTACTTTTAGCTACAAATCTGGCGGCATAGATAAATACAAGTTACAAACTTTAGAATCAGATGGTGCTGTTTTTTTTCCCTTTTTAAAAATGTTTTTTTTTGATTGATTGTTTTTCATCCCCTAATCTGATCAGAGACAATTCCCACCCTCAAGTTTGCTTCCCTGTCATAACTACCACCAACCAGGGAGGAGAGAGGGGAAGCACATTCTTCTTGTGAGACATGTGATGCCGCCAGCCTTCTTTTTTTAAACTCGAGTGTAAACTTCTTGAAACACACTCATAGCTCACAACTGATTTCCTTAACTGAGGGAAGCAAGTGTATGCAATCCCTCCCTCCCTGAGGGCTCAGCCAGTTAACTCCCATGGGCTCCAGGCCACAGATGGCTGTGTGAGTTAACCTGGATTCAAACGTGCAGTGGTGTACCCTGCTGCTGTGCCACTCAGGAGCCCATATTACTTTTTATATCTCAAGTGTGATTGGTCAGAAAGTCGTGATTCATTTTCAGTAACAGCAGCTCAGACAGTATTGTTAGCTGAAAGGTAATTACACTGTCTTTTATATAGTAATAGGGAACTGTTTGGAGAATAGGAGACATAACAAGATTTTTTTAAAAGTTTGAAATTGCTGATATGAGGTGCAATCAAAAAGTTCTGGAACTGCTGCTGTAGCAAACGATTAGATCTTGGCAGGTACATGGACATACTACTATAGTGAGCAGTAAATCTGTGAGCTGTGTCGCTATGCCATGCGCTATCACTCTGTCAACACTGGAACCTGTGTTACGCAGTGTTAGGTGCCATCTGCCATCTGCAAAGTGAGGTGTTTTCAAATCTGTGCTTCAAGAGAGGTAGGATGTCACTTGAGAACAATACTATGACCCTCTTGGCACCAAAATGCCACTCTAAACACTTTGCTGGGCCGCAGGCTTGCTGAAACATTTCAAAAGTCTACACTACAGATTTCACAAAACTGACACTGAATTTGATGTTTTCTCCATATTGAAGTTGCCAATGCTTATGTGACAGTGTTCGGAAAATGCATGTGACACAGGTCATGATGTTGGAATCACTTGGCGTACTCACTACTGAAACTTACAGCTGGCTCCTGCTGCCTGATTACCTACAGGAAGAGACCCAGAACTTCTGATCACATCTCGTATAGTGAAATTTTCAGGATTGAGATATTTATTCAGTATTTTTGAAAGGAATGTCTTTAAGGATGTAGAGTTTTAAAATTTCTCAGTAAGCCCCCACCATACTCAGACAAAGACCATCAAGCCTGTATTGTGTCCTGAAACGTTTTAATGAATTACCATGTTCAAACTGCACCATACCCTGCATTTCTTATTCATGCTGCAAATTTTCTTGTGTCCATACCTATATTCAACAATCCTGCATTATGCTTGTACGTCAATAAAGTTCCTGCTAGGTTTAAGCTATATCATTACTAAGTCAATGCCGTTGTTACTATGTCCTTATTAGGTTCTTACTACATCCTAATTTGACTTTGTCAGCACTGTGTTTTTTTTAACCTTTCCAAAGTTTGACCATGTCCTCTGTGTCCATGGAGACCATACCATTTATTATCAGTTTCAACTGTGCTCCTAATATGTTCTACAAGTTCTTACTGCACACACTCAATTCTGAAGTGGGAACATGGCTGACTGTGACGGGATTTAACATGATAATTTTAAATACTCTAAAAGAGACAAAAAGATCAGCAGGTGAGAGAATGAATGTTTATAGCTGCTATAATAAACAGCTTTACTGACATTTTATATATTAACAAACAATAAAACACAATGTGTCATTCTGTAGTAAAATGAAAAAAGGTTAGCATGGGCAAATTGCGGTGGGCTAAAAAATTCTTTAGTTTTGCTATAATAGCACACCCTATTGTTTATTAGTGTTATTTTACTTAACTCCTTTAGCTAATGGTAAAAGGTTATTTTTATATGATTTGCTTACAGAATTTTTAAAAACCTGTGTTTGATTATAATACAATAATACAAGGACGTACTCACTGTACAGTCGCTTACCATAACAGTGGCCTTGACTGATATAGAAGCCTGGCCCACACTCTGGCACACAAAAGCCATCCTTCAGCAGATGGGATGGGTCAGCACATGACAGGCAATCCTGAGGACCTGCCCCTTGGCATGAGGAACAGGAGTCATGGCAACCTGCAGTGGAAGGGGTTAAATATGCCATTCAGAATCTGAGTGGCGTCTATTCAGGGATAAACTGTGCTTGATAAGCCTTGGTGAGAACTTTCAGCAGTGTGACTTAGACTACATGCCACTGAGAACTGGAACAAAAGATGACCTTTCTGTGAAACTCAGGCTCTATAAAACACACACGGACACACATACACACACATGCCCAATTACACCTTCATTTCACACGGTCCTCATTGAACCACACAGTGAGACGCCCAGGCTGCTAATAGCGAAAGTGCTGACTAGAAGCTATATTAGGCCAGATCTTGCCTCGATAATGGAGATGACCTACTGAGATCTAACCTTAAATTAATTTGCTCCTAGCAGCACCTATTATCAAAAGTTTAATTACCTTTTTCTGACACTGTGCCTGTATTTTGACATAGTTTCTATTAAAACCTCAAGCTTGAATAAATAAAAAGGATAAAGATGTACACGTCTTGTAATCTATAATAAACATTAGAGTGTGGATTTCATTCATATAAAATGTTGACAAATATATTTTGAGTGGATAAATGTATTTGAGGGTTGGCAAAGTATATCTTGTTGATGATGCTTGTGGATTAAAGGATAAATAACAGAATATAGCGTATACTTAATACACACGAGACGTCAATCCCGCCCAATGTGCTGTCATTTTCGGGGAAAAACACCTTCCAACCATTGTTTTAGCTTCTGCTAGGAATCCAACGTATTATATATGCACAAATTATGCTGTAAGGATGACCAATACCATTCATTCATTAATTTTTGAACCATTTAATCCTAATTAGGGTCGCGGGAAGGCTGGCACCCATCTCAGCCGACTATGGGCGAGGGCAGAGTACACCCTGGACAGCTCGCCAGGCCATTGCAGTGACCAATACCAGTACTCTTAAATTTACTAGTGTCACTTTATCTCCAGCTAAATCCATGCTATGAATAGTACATGGGGGTCGATGACAGGATTAATTTTTTGTGACTATTACAAGATCTTACATGAAAATAATGTAAATCATTGACAAAAGTCTTGTTGTACGTGTGGACATTCATGTACAAAAGTCGTATCTCACCACCATATTAACTGATTTTCATCAACTATAACTTTGATTAATCCTACAAGTATACAGATTATTTTAGCAACAGGATATTGTAAATTTATTTATACTTTTACAGCTAATTAAATACAAACATATCCACTCTATTCATCATTTTATGAACGAGCTGCCCACTAAAATAGCTTACTTGTGAATTAAAAATGGATTACAAGTGTCTTGGGCCTCAAGAATATTTAATAGCACTTACATTTTTATTATTTGTAATTTAAACATCTTGAAGGTGTCTGATTCTTTTAATGTGATAATTATTCTATCATGACGAGCACCTGGAAGTCTGGTACGACCTTGACTATGTTTGCAGAGGTACTACTGACCCTGAGTGATGCTTTTAATTTTTCAATATGATGTAAAATTTGCTATAATATTACATATTTAACAAGGCCATTTGATTATTTTTCTGTAATAAATATATATTTAAAAGTGAAATTAATTCTTTGCGACAAGACCAGTTTTTCCAGGCAAAAACGTGAATGTTTATATTTATGAAGCTGTAAAGATTAGAATAAATTTCTTTCCAATACTGCTGCTAGCATATATATTATTCAGTACTATCAGAGGGTTATTTTAAGGTATAGTTGATGAAAATGGGTTAATAGGTTGGTGAGATATGGGATTTTATACATGAATGTCCACATGTGCGACAAAACTTTTGTCGACGACTGTATATGGACGGTTTGTTAACAGCTCAAAATAGTTTTTCAGTTTTTCAATTTTTTTTCCTCAATACATTCTTCCTTCATTGAAAACTGCAAGCCAATAGAAGATTTCTCATTCCTATAACAACTATCAGAATGTTGTGCGTGGGAATCATGTTTCATTACGGATTGTTTGCATACTTCCATGCTTCAGAAAGAGTGAGCAATTTGTTTTATGTTTAGAGCCCCGTGTCACTACAGTGCGAGTCCCAGAAAAGGGCACCCAAAACCAGTGCACCATAAAATATAATTGCGCTGACAGAATGAATAAACATATGGTCACAGATGCAAATCAGAGAGAGTTATTTGCAACTAGAGCTCTTTTATAATAAATGTGTGTAAGTATACGTTTACCTGATCCACCTGACTGATTACTTATAAAACACTGATGCAAAGTTTGGGGGTTGTGCAGCTTGTTCCTGAAAATATTTTTACAATAGAAATACGTTGTTAGCAGAGACTGACCAAAGATCTTTCTCACTGTTTTCATGCTGCCGCAGCTATTAAATATAATCATTAAATTTACTTAATTATTAGCTGTTTAATTATACAAGCATAATAGTTGTGTAAGAACACACATTTATATACATATATATGTATATAAATACATGAGCTACATATCACTCTATAGAAATTTTACTTTGATCCATTTGTGTAGTTCATAAAAGATTGCAATAGTAAGAAGAAGAAATACTGTAGCTGCAAGCAGTTCCAGGGTCCAAGTGCCAATAAGCTAATTTCCTGCGGGTCTAGAAATGACACAGAGGTCAGTGGAAGTGCTTTACAAAAGTTTTTTTGTTGATCTGGCTAACAGTTCAGAAGCCCATGAGAAATAAATATTCAAATACTGTATTATGTCACCATTGCAATGTGATTGACACATTGCTCTGATGTTCTCTGACACTGAGATTTTTTTGAGTTACTGAGATGTAATTTCTTTTTTTTTGTAATTTAGTAAGAACATACCCTCAAAGATCCTACACATGCAATTTTGCATCAATTGAGGTTACAATTCAAGAGAGGTAGAAACACTGGGTTAAAAATAGGTGTGTACAAGTGCTCGTAAAATCTGTGTTTAAACAGAGTGATTTCAAATTTAAAATAACCTGTCAGTAAGGTCTTGTCATTGTGGACAGTAGAATGACTAGTGAAATGCTGAATGATACTGGCTCAACTGCATAATAATTAAGAAACGTTGCACTGGCTTGTGCCATGTTTTTTGATGGAGCAACTTTTCCTTTATTAAGTAGACAGAGGTTAGTAAAAGGGCTTTAAAAGTTGTGTGTTGATCAGGGTAGCTGCTTAGAAGCACAAGAGTATTAAATGTAAAAATGCATTTATCACCATGACAATTTGACTTAAACATTAATTTGATGTTCTTTGACATAGCAACTATTCCTTTGCAATTTAGTTAGAGCATAGCCCACATATCCTAGAAGTGCAGTTTTTTCAATTCATTGTGTAATTACAATTTACATCATATACAATAACTATAGTTCTACAGCCTCATATCTACAGCCTGCAATAACTATATATAATGCTTATACCTATAATCTTATTGTACATTTGTAATATACATATTTATTTCTGCTAAATCACTCTGGATGGAAGCAAACTGCATTTCGTTGTTCTGTTCTTTCGAAATTCTATTCTATTCTAATTGAAGTTACGGTTCACAAGAAGAAGACTTTTAAATTTTAATATTTTTCAAATACAAAAAAAATGGTTTAAAAATTTCATGCATGTTCAAGCAATGGTGAAATCTGGGTTTTTTTGACAAATTGCATTCAAATATGGAATATGTTCTCAGTAAGGCCTTGTCAATGGGCAAAAGAAATTAGAGAATGGTTATTGTGACGAACTTGAAAGGTCCAGAAGGTAATATTTTTCCTTGTGAAGAGTGGAAATTGTATGCCAAGTTTCATGACCTTTCGTCAAGCAGCTTAAGGGTGCGGAGCTTTTGAAAATAATGATTTTAATCAACAATAGTTGCCAGGTCATGTGACCTTTGAATGCAAAATTATAGAGTATTGTTCAGTACATGACCCTCTACCAAATGTGCTGACTTTTTACTACGTTTTTGGTTTTATAGCCAAAAGAAAAAAAAACTGGCGTATGAACTTAATAAACTGAGTAAAAATAATGACACTTGGACCCCTAAAAAGAGCATTTAATGTGTCTGAGTCTAACCTCACTGCATAATTTTAAAAAGGTAAAGGGGCTGGGTTTAGTACAGGGAGTGTCTATTGACATCCAATGTCTTTGAAAATGAGTGTAGTTCCACAAGGCATATCCTAGGGCAAAATTTTTTGCATAGAAAGTAAAAAAGTATAAAATAGCATAAAATTATTTAAAAAAGAAATATAAAATAAGCCTGTAAACAAGTTAGATTAAAATACAGTATTTCCCATTAAAACACACTCACAGCTACTGTTACTTTTAAGTCATAAGTTATGTCCCTCACGAAAATGTATATGATATGCCAAGAAACATTGGCAATGATTTGTAAAGTTAATGTAATTAAAATTGTTACACTGATATATACTGTTAGCATAAATCTGACAGGGCTTCTGTTTTTGGCTTCCAACTCCTCCAAAGTGCTAAATCCACCGGGATGTGCCTTTACATTCATACCACACTCCAACTCGTTTTTTTACCCTTGTAGAGAACCAAAAATATCATTCTATTTAGTAATATTTTTCCCCTTCCCCAAATCCCATACACACTTCTCCATCTGTGGAGAACTTCTGCTTGGAGCTTTTACACTTGCTAATCACTTTCTGCAGTAAAGATTTTTCACTTCCCAAAAATAATTTATGCCCAAGACTCATCTGTGCTTCAGTGGATTTCTGTAAAGCTGCTTAGTGGCAATATTTATTCTGAAAAGTGTTTTAGAAATAGCAATATATTGAATTAAATGTTATTACGTAGTTGTTTATTAGTATTTATTATCATTAGTTAACATTCATTTATATTAAGCCTACTAATACATTCCCCCTGATCCCACAGACTTCACCTGCATTCAGTCTATATCTTAAACTAATTTAATTTCTGGTCTCAGTTCATTACAAAGCGGAATGAAACAGCGACATGAGCTTCTGTAATTGCTTTGAATGGTCCAGTGCTTCTGTCACACACCAGTTAGCACAATTGCTATGGTACATTCCATTTAGTACTGAAATGTACGTGGACAGCTAGCTCTGTCAGGGATGGGACAGCTTCTATTTGGGTCCCTTGGTATTCATTCAAAATAAAGAAAGATACCGTAAAAAGGAAAAAAATAAATCTATGCGCAGTTGAAGGAGATGTAGCTGTTTCCATTCTTCCCAATATTATACTCAAATATCAGCTTACTATTTGTTATGGTTTCCAATGTTGCTACTGGTTCATATACTTCAGGGTTTAAAAGATATTCCAATAACCATGGAATAATATGTATTTTGTTTGCAATCCAATCCTTTGGTCATATTTAAAAGTGTGCTTTGAACTTTTATTTTTTTTCCTAATTAAAATAAGTTGCTTTTAATCAAATTTAAAATGTACATTTTGTCCATCTAGTACATTCCAAATTCACTAAGTGACTTAATATCCAGTTATTTGAGAACAACAATTTTAGACTAAACTGAAGCTTGTTTACATCTAATAAATTTAAATCATAATTTTATTAACTGCATTAAAAATGTGTTATATGATTGTTGAATTCAACCCCATATTCAAATTCAAACTGCTAAATATGAAAATTTAGTTTCATTTCAATCGACTTTTTCAATGTGCAATTTCAAGACGGGAAGCATTAAACTCTAATGTACAAAAGTCTTTACAGCAAAAAGATCATGCTATACATAAAATCCAAACTGTCAGTCATGTTTAAACAATGCATATTTTCCTGTAAACACAGATAAACTTTTTCTTTCAATTTGGGGACTTCCCCTTGTATCTAAAAATGGTTTTGTAGACAAAGTCTACAAATACTTAAACAAAATTCTGCTAAAAATGTAAAAAATATTTCAAAGCTTAAAATTATTGCCTAATTTTTGATATCATCTGATACTCATGATTTCAATATCAGTGTTATTTTTGGGGAAAATACAGAACTGAATACAGTTATTTAAGCATCAAAAAGCTTGGTAATTTGTGAACAAGTGAAGAATATGTGAAAATCTAAAAATGTGACTTTTAAAATCTATGAGCTCTAATATAAAGTTAATTCCCATTCCTATCTGTCGGTCTGAGATTCATAGCTATTAATAGCTATAAATTCAGCGGGGCTTAAATCTCATTGTTGGGAATTCAATGGCTTTTCACAAGCATAACTTTTTCATAGTCATCTATGAAAAGAATGCGCTGTATGCGTTGTGTCAGATGTCTAAGATTGTTTCTTTTAAAGCACAAAAGATGGAAGAGCACTCACTCAGGCACTGTGTGTGGTCCTGGTATAGTCCCGTCTCGCAGGCGGCCACACACTGCCTGCCGCTGAGCAGCAACGACCCACCACATGCTGTACACTCAAAACTGTTCCCACAGGTGATACAGGATGGCTGGCAGGCTGACAAGGAAAGAGAAGGAGAGAAAGAGAAAGAGTGCAGGAGACAATAAATTAGGGTATAACACAATTTGAGGCTACACAGGAGATTTAAATTTTGTGTGTGTGTGTGTGTGTGTGTGTGTGTGTGAGTGTTGGCCCCTGTTTGTCAGTGTATGAAGGAAAAAAGAGAAAGAAACAGTGTGAGTCACCAAAATATCCATGACAGATTGAGACGGTATTAAACCTGCTGTGACAACCTAATTAGCATTTCATTTTCCATTTTTATTCTACACTGAAACTCAAGCCACAGGAGGTACAGAAATTTAACAGAGGACAGGCCAGGAACTGAACTGAAATGATGATGCCAAAAACACAAGGTCACTCTCAGGGCACATTAGATGCCTGTCAAGTGATGTTCCTGCCCAACTCTGACCTCAGAATGGAAGGGGATAGTATCAGAAGAAAAGGAACATGTTCTGACCTGTTTGTTTTGAGTCACGCTCATATACATGCTCCTTTCACCACAGAAAGGAAAATTATCAGCCTGATTATGTAGGCTCAGGGTGTGTTCAAGTGTGTTGTAAACATGTGTGTATTTCTTGGATCCAGGCCCGCCGGTTTGAAGGTATCAGAAAGAGGGTGCAATAACACCTTTAACTTGCATGGATAGCTTTATGGCAGAGAAACAGCTATGTGGCACCTAGCGTTTATGTTTTTTTTTTTTTAAATACTGCAGTAAGCATTAAGATGAGTGGCAGAGATAGGGAGGTGTGTGTGTGTGTGTGTGTGTGTGTGTGTGTTCGTTAGGGAGAGAGTGAGAGAGATAGAGAGAGAGCTAGAGAGAGAGATAGAGACACAGAGAGATAGAGCAAGAGAAAGAGAGAGAGAGAGATCGAGAGTGAGTGAGAGAGAGAGAGAGAGAGAGAGAGATCGAGAGCAAGAGAGAGACAGAGAGAAAGAGAGCATAAAAGACAAAGAGGTAGACAAAAAGGGAGGACAGCAAATTTTCACACTAAAATCTGTTTATCAAAAAAATTTAAATGAGAAGCAAATAAGAAAGAGACAATAGCATGAATCAGAAAACTGGAAAGCTATGAAAATTTCTAGAAAAAAAACCTAGAAAAAAACAATACCTGCACAGACTCGGCCATTTGGGAAAAAACCATGAGGACAAGTGTCAACACAGCGTCCTTTCCAGAGAAAAGCTCCAGGGTCTTTACAGCTATTACACTGATCCGGTGTAGTGGAGCATGTCAAACAGTCTGGATGACACTGGACCGCTGTCCACACACACACACACACACACACACACACACACACACACACACACACACACACACACACACACACAGTAATATTAAAACTTCTGTAGTCGTAACAAATCAAGGTGACCACATTCAATATGATCAAAAAGATAAAAGGTGATGATAAACTCAAAATGCTCTTCAATCCTGAGGACAAAAGCTCTTCAGATAATAAAGAAGGCAGAACTTGTTAAAAGTTAATCTCATTCAAATTTGTAGATTAAATTCTTTCTGTGTACAAAATATTAATCCAGTAGCTTCTGTTTAAACTAATTCATAGGCAGTTATTTAAAAACTCTTTTTGAAATCACATAATGATGAAGTCATCAACACCTATGTTAAAAATTTGATGCATTCATGCCACACCTAAAATACTGAAAAAAATTCTGTTTAATGCCATACTCCTCCATTTTAATTTCGGGATTGATGAGATCATCATTCTGAGATTCAGTTTTCTAATAACCACCCATAGAATTGTTCAAATAGCAGGTATCAGATTTAACTAAAATTAACTTTCAACAAGTGCTGTTTCCTCCTTTTAAGCTGCAATCTGTACATTAGTGCACAAGCTCTAAAACTTACGCGTTTGTACGAATGATTTCCAAAAACAGTGATAAAACAGATGATGTGTGCAAATCTAAAATTAGCAGTCATTAATATTGTGTTTAACTTTAGAAAAAAATTACATGCTGAATACTAAACAAAAAGCAAACTTTCTACAAAACCTGGCCACCAATTTACTGTTCATGTGAAGAATGACCACTAGAACACATTAACTGCTCATTACCACTCATCATACATCTACTCCATTTGCACATTTTTGTACTTCCTTAATTCAAGTTTTCATCTGTTCTGTATAAGACCTTTAATAATCATGCAAGTTTAAAGCTTGTCAGTGTCATTAAAATAAAACATCTGGATAGATTGCTTCTTTCAAGCTTCTGTGTCCTACTACCGTGCCCGGATAAGCCAGTGTTATCTTAAGACTACCCATGGCTTGTATCCTGGAACTTTTAGCCATGAACAGAAAACCTTTGCTTTTCTATTATCACACCTGTAGCCCTGCAGTTTCCCCACCCATAACATGCTGCCTTAGTATGAATACCTAGTCCGGATAAGACGCCTGAAATCAAAAAGCTAAATAAAATGTATACCATAATTTATGAGTCACAGCAAACTAAGACAAGTACTTGGGCAGTGGTGGCTCAGTGGTTAAGGCTCTGGCTTACTGTTCTGAAGGTTGGTGGTTCAAGCCCCAGTATCACCAAACTGCCACTGTTGGGTACTTCTGCAACTTTGTACATGTAGAGCCCACATATAGCACAAAAGCTAATCTATGTTAACTGCAGCATTATAGAGTTTATAAAACATAAACAGAAATGATGAGCTATTTCTTAATAATAAATCATACAGTCCTTTATTTTGCTCTGTATATCTCTTTTCCTTTCTTGTGAATGAGCTTTAACATGGCAGCTCAGCCAAGGATCAGTTAAAACAGTTCGATAAAAGTTCAGTCATTTAAGCGGTTGAGCCTAAACAATAAAAAAATGCCGCCGACTCACTAATTGAAATAGTCTAAGCCCCGACTTGCACTTTTACACTGCACCAATTGGCTTTAGCTGGTCCTTGGGTAACCATCAGGCCAAATGCTTTTAGCCTTGAAGAAGCCCTAAAGAGGCACTATCAAGAAGTGACAAAAAAATTGTAATGAAGCTCACAATAATGGTAATAAAGCTCGCACTAGCACACCTGGCCCTGGTTTGATAGTGGGATAACAGATTTTCCCACCGTGAAACTTGCCCCACTTCTTTTCATTTAAATAGTGATGTATGCATTTTTTACCTTTTTTTTTGCAAAAGAATAGAACTGAAGTCTCATGAGTGATTTTATTTCAATTCGTTAAATTTCAGGAAATAAAGGGGTCTTAACACCACACAATCCATGAGCAAAGCATAAGCACTATGTAATGTCAGCTTTTTAAACTTATTAACTCAAGTTTTTGTATACACTACATGAAAAACAGACGTTCTATAGAACGTCGAAACTCCTCAGCCAGGAAGCCTGAAGCACGGAACAAACTTTATATATTCAAGGTCACTGTGCCAAGTTTAAAGATCACATATGCAAATTAGCTACTCCACGCACAGGTTTAGGTCATAGGGAGTGCCTATACAAAATTTCAGAAATCTATCATGCTATATAGGCTGAGCAATGGCCTGGACAAACTTTATATGTTCAAGGTAACTGTGCTAAGGTCAAAGGTCAAAAGGTTTAGGACATAGGAAGTGCCTATGCAAAAGTTATAAAGGTGACCTGTGCATGAGCCTAGCAACCCCCGGGACAAAGTTATTATCACGCCACCCTTCTATCCGCCTGCCTGGCCGCCAAGCCAACGACATCACACCTCCAGCCATAACTGGCTGAGGGGTAAAAAGCAAACTAAAATACTATTTTTTATGGTTTAAAATCTTGACAATGACACCTATTCCAGGTGACGTGACTGTGACAAACAGTGACTGTCTTTAATTTTGATTGAAGAATTATCCACTTAGGATAATATTTATTATCCCCCTATATAGCGAAGCATTCAGTCTGCACAATTTGCACCATTCCCATAATGTATACTAATCCCAATTATTTCATCTCTGCTATTCAGTACCCTGCCAATTCATGAGCAGGTAAATCTCTTGCTGGCAAATCTAACAGTTGGCAAATTTCTTCTTGGCACAACTTTATCATGAACAGTGGCATCAAGTGTGCGTAGGAAGGCAAACAAAAACACACTTGGATACTGAGTGTAATGATACTGACAGGTGGGCTTGCAGTAGCTGAGTATCAATGGCAGCAGAAGTTTATAAGCTGTTTGTTAAACAGTTATCAGGGTCTCAAAAAGCTGACTCAATGGTTTCACACCAGAAAATGTGCTGACTTGAGTGCAAAATCTTTCCATGAACCATTTTTGCATTCTTCAGATGAATTTTTGGGATAAGCCTAATTTTAAAAAGTATAAACTAACTTAAAAATAGGCACATATTAAGACAAAAAAAAAACTATAAAAAAAAAACATTAGCATATTTTCACCAAATGACTTTAAGTAAAAAAAAAAGAAATCTGTATATTGCATTACACAAAAGGTTTTATGTTTTGAGTTTCTCCACAAAATCCATGAGTAAGGTAAATGCAATAGGTGTCTGCACCAGCACACAGACGCAAGCACTGAATCCATTAACCAGAATCCCAGCATGCTAGCAGGTGCTATCTATCAGACGCATGCTGCTTACTATCAACTGTGATTAATTGGATGAAGGCTGAATGCAAAGGAAGAAAAGGACTGTTTTCTCAAGGAACTCTGTTGGGAACAAGAAATCCAATTATCTCCCTACAGTCAAGCACAAGATTCATTCAGCCTGTCGTTTGGCGCTTGTTAGTTCTCACAGGTGCATTAGCATGAAGTCATGCTTCAGTAAACATGGAAAGATCTTCCTGTTCAGATAGCTGACTCTAAATAAAACAATGTTAACCCTTATAATAATAATCCTTTACGATACTATCATAAATTAGTAAAGTATAATAGTCTAATACGTTTAGTAGCTTTGTAAGCATTCATAAATACTATGCCATTAATTATTTAATACTAATTTAGTGATGCACTAAAAGGTTGTTACTATGAGTCATAACAGTGTAAATTTAACTTTTGATTTGTGTAATTAGATCTGAGATTTGAGTCTGCGTCTGAGACACTCTTTGTCCCCTGTCAATCACTGCAATACTAGGCAACTGTGGATGTTAGTTCAAGTATGTGGAAGATGGTAGAAAGTGCTTTCCTCTGAGTGTGTTCAGCTACACTGTGACTCATTACAAGCAGCAGTTCAACTTTCATCCTCCCTAGTTAGCAGTTGTATTATAGGGGAAAGCTGGCTGGTAGACAGGTAACGATACGTTTTGCACTGATAGCCGTACAAATTTACAATTCAATTAATGGAAATAAAAAAGAAATAAAATGAAAGAATAAAAAAAGAAATGAACTATGATTATTAATATAGGTGGCAGTGGCATAGTGGCTAGCATCTCCACCTCACAGCAAAAAAAAGTCCTGGGCTTGAGCCCTGGCTCATCAAGGGTGTTTTTGTGTATGAAGTATGCATGTTCTTTCCATGTTTGCATGGGTTTCCTCCGGGTGCTCCAGTTTCCTCCCACAGTCCAAAGACATGTACATTAGGCCATTTGGCTGCTCCAAATTGCCCTCAGGTATGAGTGTAAATGTGTTAACTGAAATTCCAATTATGTTTGTTTATCAGTTTATAAGGGGTAAATTTAGATCACCGGTATCCCTGGACTGCAAAAGGTTTTGTGAACTTAATTCATTTACTGTTATCAGCACTGCTACAGTGTCAATTCATAAACCCAAAAGTTTGTTGAGACCCTTGAAATGGTCTTTAATGATTTTTAAATTATCTTACAGATACGCATATCTCACCTGGGTGGCATTCAGGGCAGCACTGTCCCTGCTGAGGCATGGCGAGCGTACCAACAGGACACGTGGGACAGGAGCGCTGGTAACAGGTCACATGGCCATCCCGACACTGGCACTCCCGGCATGGACCATCACTCACACTCTCCAGGTTCTGAAACAACACACACACATACACACTTTACTTCTGTGAAAAAATACCTCCAACACATTTAAATGTCTAAAGTGTATGATCACGCAAACTGTGTTTACCGCTCCACTTACAGCAAGAGGTCTGAAACTCTTCACAATGGATTTCTCACCCTGAAAAATACAATAATGGTCAGAAGTTCTCATTATTTCAAGTAAAATCCAGTATACAGGCATGGAAAAAATGAAGAGACCACTTTTAACGGATATTCCCATTGTAAGTGGTCTCTTAATTTTTTTCCATAGCTGTATATTTTATATTAGTATATACAATATGGGAATGTAGTATGATGTGGAATGGTGCTATCTGATTGGCTTGCAACTTTGGGATCATGAGCAATTATTGAATGAGGTGAGGTCGAAAATAAGAAAATATTAGAATTAATAATAATAAATATTATCCACCTCAGGGCGGCATGGTGGCGCAGTGGTTAGCAAGTCCGCCTCACAGCAAGAAGGCCCTGGGTTCAATTCCCAGTTCGAGCGTTTCTGTGTGGAGTTTGCATGTTCTCCCTGTGCTTGCGTGGGTTTCCTCCGGGTACTCCGGTTTCCTCCCAC
>JAOUQZ010000027.1:7861389-7876658 GCA_028564935.1 Neosilurus hyrtlii
TGTTTTACTGCTTCAGGACCTGGAAGACTTGCTGTGATAAATGGAACCATGAATTCTGCTGTCTACCAAAAAATCCTTATGGAGAATGTCCGGTCGTCTGTTCGTGACCTCAAGCTAAAACAAATTTGGGTTCTGCAGCAGGACAACAATCCAAAAACACCAGCAAGTCCACCTCTGAATGGCTGAATAAAAACAAAATGAAGACTTTGGAGTGTCCTAGTCAAAGTCCTGACCTGAATCCTATTGAGATGCTGTGATATAACCTTAAAAAGGCAGTTCGTGCTCATAAAACCCTCCAATGTGACTGAATTACAACAATTCTGCAAGTGGGCCAACATTCCTCTACAGCGCTGTAAAAGACTCATTGCAAGTTACGCTTGATTGCAGTTGTGGTGTTTACTTGTGTTGTCTTTGACTAATATTTAAATTTTTTTGATGATCTGATCTTAAGTGTGACATACATGCAAAAAAACTAAGAAATCAGGAAGGGGGCACACACTTTTTCCACACCACTGTATAACTACCAAGGGGAACTAAATCAGGAATGAGATAATAAAAAAAAAATCACATGTACGTGGTCTTCTTTTCTCCACACTGCTTCTGTTCCTTACCTCCCGATAACTATTGAACTTCATTAACATGCTCAAACAAGAAGGAGATTGGCAGAAGAGTAATACCCAGTGGATTAGGGTCACAGGGAGGATGGAGCCTATCTTAGCCGGCACTGGACAAAGGAGGAATACACCCTAAACAGCTTGCTAGATCATTGCACACCTAAGGGCAATTTGGAGTAGTCAGTTAGCCTAATGTACATGTCTTTGTACTATGGAAGGAAACTGGAGTACCTGGAGGAAACCCACACAAGGAGGGCATACCCCACACTGAAATGTGCTCGCCCTGGAATCGAATCCATGAGTTTCTTGCTGTGAGGCAGACATGCTAACCACTACGCCACCATGCCGCCCTTAACATAATGTAGCTGGATAAAAAAAATGACACCTTCGTATGAGGACAGTGGGGTTTCAAGAGGATATAATATTTACCTGATAATTTTAATAATAAATATAAAAAATCTCTTCACAGAAAATTATCCCTTATTACCAGTCTTATAACTAGTGCTTTAAATCAGTGCCTCCTTTAACAGGTAACGTATTGTTGTGTATGTATAAGTCCAGGATTTCACATCTCAGGGTCCAAGTTGTGACCTTGTTCGCGAGTTCAAAAGTTCAGGAACCAGTTGAGCATGGCGTCAATTATGAGCGCCGGCGAAGCGGTCACCTAGCACAGGGAAGTGCCAGGCATTACTCCGGTCCCTGGGCACACACTGCAATGCTTAGTGGCTTGATTCCAAAAAACTTCAAGCCTCTTACTAAGCCTGGTCAGACAAAACAGTTGCCAGCTAGGCCCTGGCATCACTTCACAGAGCTTGCGGCCAGTTGCTTTTATTTCCTTCAACTCTGTTCTACTTCAAGAAGCACTTATTTACAGAAATGGTGTGTATGTTTGGAATATAATATTAACCTCTTAACTGGTGATTTTATTTATGCCAGGGCGGAACGCAGTGTGTACTGGCTGGTATAAACACAAGAGGTGCAGATGGTATGTTGGATTAGCGCCAGTGTTCCAGCAAGAACAAACATTACTTGTCTCATTTTTTCTAATATAAGGGTAGAGACTTGCCAACTGTTCCTACAACTACGGTAACATTTTTTGCACAGCAATTCACCAACTGGTGCAATCTTACACTTTTATTAACTTCGCAGCAAGTTTTCCTGAGTAAGTCTTTTAATGGACATTAAACTCAGGAGAGCATAAGGTAAAATAACCTTAATTTCATCCCCTTATGTTCAGTCATTTAATTCTTCAATTCTCCAAACCTGGAGCCTATCCCAGCCGACTCTAGCAAAGACGGGATACACCCGAAACAACTTACCAGACCATTGCAGGGCCAACACACACAAAACCATTCACACTCACATTCACACCTAGGTGCAATCAAGAATATCCAATTAGCTTAATATGCATGTATTTTGATTGTGGGAGGAAACCAGAGCACCCTGAAGAAACCCATACAAGCACGGTGTGAGCATGTACGCTCCACACAGAAACCCAGGACCTTGTTGCTGTGAGGCTGATGTGCTAAGAACTACACCACCACACTGCTCATGCTCAGTCATTACAGTTTAAATATCTAGTTTAACACTGACTGTATAAAAATACAGACGTTTTGACATTGAATCCAGGTCAGAATTTGGTCCCAGTTCAGCACACAGTTTTATCCATAGCAACATCTCATAACACCATATCACTATCTCATTTCTCAGTACTAATCCCCATTACTGGAATCATATCAGTATGTGATCTAAGCTTAATCACTAACAGTGAGGCCTAAAGAACTGCATTTAATGGCATACCTTTGATGGACAATGATATTGCAGCCCACATTTTTGGCTCATGCAACTTTTATCATGTTGGGTCTTTAACAAGAAAGGCAAGAAGTCTGAATGGAGAGGGTAGAAGGGGAGATTTGGAACAAGGTCAACTCCCTTCCAGATCCCAACAATGGTTTCTTTCATGCCAGTCAAACACACTGTGGCAGGATTTCACACACATCTCATCTCCAGCCATTCCTTTGTGTCGGAGGTTTACAGTACTCTCGTCTCCTCTTTGACATTCGGCTCCTTTCTGTCTTGGGCAGTTTCCCTCAACCTTCTCTGAACAACAAGTGCCTAGTCTGCAAATGTGGCTAATTAGGAAGACACACTAGTCATGGTTGTTTCGAAGATCAGAATGAGACACTTGTTGAACTAATGGAGTGTGATTCTCTGGACGCAGCAAGATTGTCTAAATTTTCACTTAGGGATTCTTAAAGTTCCTGCTGGGTTCCATTGTCAAATGGTAACGCTTTTCTTTTAACTGTTGACTTAACAAAAATTAGTCTTTCAGAAATAAATTGTCAGCTTGACCATTCAATTAACCATATGTTACAATTTAATCTGAGTCTGCTCAGCAAAAGAATTTAGCAAAACAGTAATTCTACTAAGTCTCTATCTCCCTCAGATTTTCATACACATTACATGAATACAATCAGGAGTTAATTTTACCTTTAAATATGTAAATACAAGTAAATACAACTAAGCAGTCATGCCACAATATAATATTACTGTTATATTAATAATCTTTGACATAATAAAACTTGGATTTTTTTTTGTCTTAATGAGCTCTACTTAACTCATAGGTTCTTGTTTTTCCACAGGAAAAATTCTCTATTAAATGTGTCTTAAGGCTGACTCACACGTAAACAATCTTGTCTGAAAGTACAAGCAAATTATTATGAATGCAAACTGCAATTTGCCTTTTATCTCACATAATCAGACAAATTCAAGATTTGTGACAAATGATCTGTTTTCGAGGTCTTGGTGAAAAATTTTGGACTGGTGCAAAATTTTGGTACAAAATTTTAATTATTAGATAATATTATTAAATATTCAAAGGTTTTTAGAGAGACTAATTTTGAACATAAATGGCGGTATGTTCAGCCGAGACCATGTCGGATTATTTTGCGGCTATATCGCTTACGTGAGAGTCGGCCTCTAAATATGAGCACTAAAATCTGGAAGTATTACAAAGTTACAAGGGGATTTTCCTTAATAACAAAACTCAGTGCAGCTACAGTTGAATTATTTGAATGTGGTAGCAGTGCACATCAGTCATGGTTTAAGTATTTCAGAAACTGCTGATCCTTTTTTTTTTTTTTTCATACACAATGGTCCCTAGAGTTTATTCAGAATTGTGAAAAACAACCAAATTTAATCCATTTTATGCTTGCTTTTCCCCCTCATTGATAACAGAGGAGAACGGCTAAATGGGTTTGAGTTGACAGGGCAGTGGTGTCACAGTGGTTAAGGACCTGAGCTAGTGATACAAAGTTCAGTGCAAGCCCCTGTCCCACCAGTCGACCACTGTTGGGCCCTTGGGCATCTATTCAGCTGTGTATATTACATAAAAAAAATATAAGTCACTCTGGATCTGCCAAATGCCATAAATGTCAATGTACAGAAATTCAAATATGCACTCTTTACAACCACTGTGAGTAGAAAAAGCACTTCAGAATGCACCTCCTTGAGGTAGATGAGCTACAACAACATGGAACCAAATTGGGTTCCACAACTGTCAGTCATTTCAAGAATCTGAGGACAGCTGCAGATTTCAAAAAGACTATCTTCAGCTGTCCAGTTTCAGAAAAAGTACAGGTTTCACCCTTTAGTTCCATTAGTTTTATACAAAGCTTTGGCTGATCCAGCAAATATATTAGCTTATAACCTTACAAATAAGTTATTATATAAATTTAGTAGCCATTCACATCAGTTTGTGAACCATTATCCTAATCTAATGACAAAGGACAGATTAGTGGAAAAAAATAGACCAAAACATCTCCTTGCATCTCCCTGGAGTGAAGCTTTAAGCTTCTCAGCAAAGACATTTCTAATTTACTCAGTTGACACACATACACACACGTGCACGCATACACACACACACACACACACACACACACACACACACGCACACTAAATAAACAAACAAACAAACAAATAAATAAATAACCACTTACAACAAGATGTTGGAAGGAATAGTGGGACGATGTTGTTAATGAATGATAATCGCATCACTCCTTTGTCATCTTAGAGTGAGAAAAGGGGGAATTTTTGATTTCAAGCATAGCCTGGAGTGCCCCTTAATCTGGCTTTGTCACATTATGTCTCCAGGGCATCTCTGACTTTTAACCATGAGATACGGCTTGAATGTGTCATGGACTGACATGGACGAAGACACCAGAAGAGGAATGAAAGCTCTTTAAATGGGATTTAATCCCTACCATTGAAAATGAATGGTGAGAATTTGAGCTTTCAAAATTCGAAGTCATCGTTATGCAATCCAAACGACCGTCTGCAGCACATGGATGTAGAGAGAAGCAGTCCAAGATCACCACACAGAAATATAACTAGTTTGTTTGTCATTGACCATAAAGTTGATGAATCCAATTAATGAATGTAATAAATTAAATAACATTCATTTTTCAAAAATGCAATAGTTGGGGGCACAGTGGCGTAGTGGTTAGCATTTCCACTAGGCTGGTCCCGAAATGAGTGTGTAAAAAAATTTTTCGCAAAACATTCCGACCACCATACCATTTTTTTTACATAGGCTAAAAAAATGCAACACGCGAAATTTCTGAAAAATTGGTTAAAATGTAGAGGTGCCACATCAGGTTGCAAATAAGTTTAAGCCATTAAAATTAGGTGGAGTGTAGACTATTGCAGAGAAGATCAACCCCAATACAGTCGCAGTTCTAGAGAGAATATGCCACTTCTTTGAAAAAGAAGAGGCAGGAGGAGTTTATAGACTGATAGAAGGTTAACATTCATGCACAAAGGGGTCCTATAACAATGAGCACTGACCATAATGTGCTGATGAAGTTGTAAATGTTTTTCTTTGTATATTTTTCAGATGGCTAGCAAGAGTAATACAAGCAGTACCAGTGGTGCGAAGCCCAAAACCAGAAAGGACAATTATGCTGGGTTGATTGGTCCCACTTCCAAGGAACTGTCTGGGAGAAAGAATCCTTCTGCTAGGGAAGTCCTCAGCATGTTCTTTTATCCTTGTGGCATTTGCTGAAGAGAGGAAGCAAAGAATACTCAAGAACCTTGAAAAGCCTCAAAAGAGTAGTGGAAGATGAAAGTGGTGAAGATGGAAGAAATTGAAGCTAGTGAAATAGAAGACTGTGTCAGTAAAATCTATGCAGTTCTTCAAAGCTCTGAATTGGTCAACAGATTTCCTGTCCTTGCCACCATCACTGTGGCAGTGAAATGATGGGTACATCGAAGGAAAAAAGAAAGCAGTGCTTAACGACACGGCTGAGAGAGGAGTGGCTCTAATTCAGGAGTACATCCATATTCTGACAAAGGATGAGAAACAAAGACAATGCCTCCTTCAAGTGGTGGCACATCACTGCAAGAACTTTCCAGATGCAACAAAAACGGCTGTTGTTTGCTAGGCTAAAAAAAACTTGGTTAAAGCTAGCCCATGGAAAAGACATTTGTTAAGGTCTTGATAACAGTTATAAGACCCACAGAAGGGTTTAAAAAAAATCAAAGACAAGTAATAGCTATTGTTACTTTGAACACAAGAAGTTATATTACTGTATTGTTTGTATAAATATTCAATAAGCCACACTATTTTATACAGCGTCTTGAGTGAAAACTTTAATGGCTTTGTGGCACCTCCAAACATTGTTAAATCTTAACCAAATTTTGCACATTAGCTTATTTTTGGCAATGTAAAAAAAAAAAAAAAACAGTAAGGTGGTTGTAACAAAATGATTTTTTTTCCGGACCACCCTAACGTACACCTTACTGCAAGAGGGTCCTGTGTTTGAGTCCCATGCTTTGCATGGGCTTTTCGGTGTGGAGCTTGCATGTTCTCTCTGTGCTGGTGTTGGTTTCGTCCAGGTACTCTGGTTTCCTCTCAATCCAAATACATGCACATTAGGCTAATTGGCAGACATGGGCTGACTCAACAGTTCTGTTGTTTTACATCAAATCTCATCTACTAGTTAATACTGAACTGCTTCTTTAAACAGGACCCAGAGGTGTAAAAGCTGCCAGACGAGTGCGATAAAATGCCCCCTGTTTTCCTCACAGCTGTTATCTTCAAACTCCTCAGTTTTCACGCCTGGAACCTGGGAGGTCATTGGCAAACCTCCATCAGTAATACTGGACTGTGTTTCATTTACACTTGCAAATAGTAGTTAGGATTTCTATCAGTGTCCCATCACACAGGTACTGTAACGCTGGTTTGCGTTTACACGTAACCTTGTCGAAATTAATTGGTAATAAATTCCTGTTTGAAAGTTCAAGTGTGAAAGGGGTTCTAGACAGAAGAATAATGGTGTCAAGGCTTTTCTCGGTCATGGCACCTACATGGTGAAAAGAACTTCCTTTGGCTGTCCAAACAGCTGTGATATTGGCTGTCTTCAAACAAAGACAAAAGAATGGAATCACTATGATGGTAAGCAAGGAGAGTGTGGCATTCGTTTATGGAATGTTTGGTTGTGTTAAAAGTTAACATGGGTCAAGTGCTAGATCCATTCTTCCATAGTAGCCATAGAGGTGTCCGTGAGGCATACATGGCTACCAGATGTTCATGTTTCTCAGGCAATTGCATATTTTCTCCAGCCATAGTTTTACATTAGACCACCTCCAACATCCACCTGAATGATCATGGAATGGCCTCGGTAGTCCCAACCATGGATTTTACGTATCAACCAGCTATGTGAGAGCTATACTTTAAGACTTATTTTTTTAATCCTTGTCTTGTGTTTTTCCATTCTGTTCTACTTCCCTAACAGGATTTTCAAACTGATGGCACTCTTACTGGCGTAGTGGTTAGAAAGTCCACTTCACAGTAAGAAGGTCCTGGGTACAAGTCCTGGACTCGGGTGTTTCTGTGTAGAGTTTGCATGTTCTCTCCTTGCACTGTAGGCTAACTGGCTGTTCCAAATTGACTCTAGGTGTGAGAATGAGTGTGAATGGCTGTGCGCTGTTGCCCTGCGTTGGTCTGGTGAACTGTTGGTGTACCCAGCCTTCGCCCAGTGTCAGCTGAGATCCTAGTAGGATTAGGCAGTTCAGCAAACGAGTGAGTGAGTGAACAGCACTCTTATTCCTTAACCTAGTGTACTAGCATGAAGATGTATAGACTACAACACACTCATGTAACTCATTCTGCATAAAAGTGTCTGTCAAATGCTATCAAGCTGTACTGACACTGAGATATTCCATATCTGTTTATTATGGCACTGTATAGAGTATGTGTAGCCAATTTACATTAAATTAACATATTCTTTAAAGGTTCAGAAATAGCATAGAATAATGTGTGGAATGTGGATGATATATCCTTAATCTAATATGTTATCAGAAAAAGGGCAGCTTGAAAGGGCAGCTTACCCCACACCCTCCAAAAAAAATAACTTTTGGTCATGTAGGAGTATTTAAGTTAGCTTCAACTCACAGAACCCTAAATACTGCAGACTAAAATCCTTCTCCCATTCAGTTCCTCCATGATGAATAAGAAGCACAGATAATATCAACAAGTTCACATTTCTATACAACTTAAAACAAAACAAAACAAAACAAAAAAACATAAAAGGAAAAATAGCAGTGAAATTTTACTTTTGCCTTATACTTGGTAATAATGCCTGTATTGTATTAGAAAACTAATTTAATTATTCAAAACTTTGATATGAACTCTTTATATTTAATTTAATTAAACACAAATATATCATTTGGAATTAAAAAAACAATGTATTTTGGATTATTTTTATCCTAAAATAAATTGTGCCATAAAGACTCACAGGCTACTTGGGTGATTTTAGATTAGCACAGCTTCACTGGGATTCAGCAGGATGCATGAATAAAGCTGGGAGTGAGAGGTTTAAATGTTCATGTGGGCGAGTAGTCAGGCAAGAAGCTCCCGTGACAAATAAAGACAAATTTACCCATTAAAGGCCAGGCATTCTACACATTTTCAGACATTTATTTTTCTTTTTGGACACCAGTGGAGCACCAATGTATGATTCCTAATCTAAAAAATGTCACAGATCTTCAGGAAGTTGCTTCCCTACCCTACTAAATGCTAATTTTGAGTGTGTGCTCTGGACGGCCTGTTTGGCTTCCTCCTCCCATTTAAGTTCTCTTCTGCTCTCTGTGCCTACTCTGTTCTGAAAACATACATGTTCATCATTATTTAACACTCTGGCATCTTCTAACATTCTTCTAACATGACTATTCAACACTGTAACAACACTTATGGGTCAAAAAAGTGGGAAAAGCCTATTTCCCCTTTAAAATGAACATGACAAATCCAATTACACACCTTTTGTATTATATCACTCACTCACTCATTTGCTGAACCGCTTAATCTTATCAGGGTCAATGGGAGGCTGAAGTCTATCTCAGCCAACACTGGGTGAAGGTGGGGAACACCCTAAACAGCTCACCAGACCATCATAGGGCCAATACATACACAAACATGCACACACACATCCACACGTAGGGGCAATTTGGAAAAGCCAGTTCCAAATTAAATGTTGTGGATTGTGGGAGCAAACCGAAGTACCCGTTAGAAAAAGAAAAAAAAAACAAACACAAGTATGGGGACAACATGCAAACTCCACACAGAAACATCCCCCGGGACTTGAACCCAGGACCTTCTTGCTGTGAGGTGGACGTGCTAACCACTATGAACTTTGTTTACAGCCACACCCTCTTTAGATTTAATGCTGCTACATTTAAATATAACTCTGACATTCAGCTGGGATAAACAAAGGTCAAATAAACAAAAATGAATTTTAAAATTCAGACACAGTCTCCTCAGCCCAGAGTACAGCATTCAAATTAACACAAACAACAATCAAAGTAACATTTCTTTACTTTTAAAGGGCAGTCATCAATTGTGGAAAAGGGCTGCAGTTATTTGAATTTAAGAGCCAAACATATGCACATCTATATTCAAAACCAAAAAAATAATAATTGGGCATGCATTGCCAAGGAAAGGATGCTAACAGTGCTACCTCATCTCCCCTCCAGCCAATCAGTGAACAGTGTACATTTGTGTTGTGCATGAACAAAACACCACTTTTTGCTGATTGGCTAGACTTGTGTTGTGAGGCTCACAACAAGCCACATTCCTTGTTTCCTCTCTACAGAGTCAGTGCTGTGTGCAAACACACATCTTTTTCAGCACTTTTGCAACAGCCGTGGCCTAATGGTTAGAGAAGTGGGTTTTCCGGAACTGGCAGGAAAAATGTGTGGCAGTGAGGGCAGAGTGAGCAGCACCTTTCCTGTCCTACACCTTCACGGCTGAAGTGCCCTTGAGCAAGGCACCTAATCCCGACTGCTCCCTCGTGCTGCAGTGTGGCTGCCCACTACTCTGAGTGTGTGTGTGCTCACAGAAAGAATAGCTACCATATTGTGAGAAGATAATCTCTGAATCTGACAAAAAGTGCACTGGATTAGAATCGGTGGCTGCACCTTGAAATGAGTTACGGTGTATACACAAATATCTGTATGAGTCAACATACATACAGTATTAAATTGTTAAGTCTGTAACACCGACTGTACTGTCTACTGTTTTAGAAGGAAACTGTACTATACATCACTCATCCCAGATCGCCGGCTAGCTTGCTGTTTATAAAAGAATCTCAGTAAGGTGTCGATGCTGGTTTTCTTTTCTTAAAATTTTTTTTTGCAATTTGTAGTTCGAATACTAGGCTGAATATGAACGACCATTAAAAAAGTCATGACTCCTCACGTTTGTAGGGCTGTACACCTTGTACACCAAACAAATGAATTCCTTATAGCAGTTAGTCAGCAACAGTTTTCCCCCAGCATGCCTGGCAAATGACTACAGAGCCTGACCTAATGACAGATGGGTGCTTGCTTATGAAAAGGGCTTCTGCTTCCCTTCCTCTCTAACCCCCCCCCAAAAAAAAAATCTCTTCCCCTTTAAATTACAGTTTGTTCCTTGCAGAAGCTTTCCAGGTGTTTTACCTTTGTAACAATCAGTTTGTTACATCTGTAATATACCGGAACCTGAAGAGGCTAATTGTAGCATTCCTTTGATGCTGAGGCGGATGACAGAGCAGGAGCAGGCAGTAAGGCAACAGTACAAAAGATAACAACAGGGAGAGCTCACAGAGCCTGAGTGCTAGCAGGCTCACATCGTTGTGAGTCGTCAACCATCACCCGGCGCCTGGCCATTAGCCAGCGCACAACCTGAGGCTGAAGACAGACAGGTCCAAGAACAAGGGCATTATTTTCAACAGAGGGCCATCAGGGAGGCACTGAGGCATTGTGCCATATAATGACAGACATGAAGGGGAAAAAACTTGCCGCATGTGTAGGTCCGACATAAAGCATTCCACTGGACTGAATATCATGTTACAGTGCACAGTGAAAAAAACACTACATGGTAAATTTTGTTCAAGTCTCAAAGACATCTTATTCTGGTAACAAGATCCCTCCATGTCAAAAAATGCATTATTTACATCAAGGAGTGCTTGATAAAAATCAAAGAGAAACATTCATGGTTTAAAAAAAATAGGTGTCTCCTCCCAATTAAAAATGCTTATGTAAATAATTATACAAGAATTTTAATGAGCCCAACATTTCAGTGATTTTCATGCTTCGTTGGGGATGCCCCATGTAATGGACAGACCCATTATCCCTCTGTCACGGTGTCAGAAGGTGTGTCACGTGACCTACAAACTCTACGGCATTATCACCTCCTGACTGACCTCCCACCCACAGAGCTTTACACACTGCTTAAAACTGTAAAAACATTTTACTGACCATCACAGTATCTAAATTAAAAATTGCAGCCAGAAAGCACAGATCTCCACCAAAGTAATGCAATCTCTCTCTCTCTCTCGCTCTCTCTCTCTCTCTCTTTTTTTTTGCCCTATCTCACAATGTTAAAAAAAATCCTGAATCTGTATCCAGATCCCACCCAGAATTTAATCAATTCTTCGTCGGCCTAAGACCCACATTTGGTGACATTTCTGTGGAAATCTGTCCATTAGCTTTTGAGTTATCATTGTCACAGACAAACGGACAGACCCACACAACCAATCTCATAACCTTCCTCCTTGGTAAGCACCAATCTAGCTAATTCAGACATGCAGCTGTAATCAGTTATTTAAGGATTTTTCACAGAGACGAGGAATATTTTTGTATTCTTACTATTCAGATAGAGTAAAGTTTCTGGAAATGTCTTTTAACTTTGCTGGAGGACATCTGTAATAAACAATTCGAACAAGATTAGCAGTCACACACATACACACACACACACCAACATCATGCACACCATCACCATTTAATTCTCCTAATTTTAAGACAAACTGACCTTGTAAAAAAAAAAAAAAAGTAAATAAATATATAAATATATAAATAAATACACAACAGCTGTTGCAAGGCTTGTTGTTGCACACATTAATCATTAGTAGGTCACATGTTCATAAAATTTACATAAGCGATATAAGTACTGGCCATTTAAATTTTTTTTAAGGTACAAAATTTAGCGGATTTTCTTTTT
Source organism: Neosilurus hyrtlii (assembly GCA_028564935.1). Taxonomy (NCBI): domain Eukaryota; kingdom Metazoa; phylum Chordata; class Actinopteri; order Siluriformes; family Plotosidae; genus Neosilurus; species Neosilurus hyrtlii. The sequence continues at coordinate 7,873,540 of JAOUQZ010000027.1, forward strand.
CTGCTCAACACCAAAGATGATATGAATGTTCGAAATTCTTTAGTGGCGTCCATAATATAAAAAAAAAGTCCACTGATGTTAGCACATGTTGAACACACACTGACAGATTTTATTTCACAAACTCAAAACCCGCTCTACTTTATCCTGATAGAAAGCAAGAGTGCGTCACGTGTCCAATCGAGAGCATGTAAGACTGGAGGAAGGGGACGGGGTTTCCAGGTGGTGTCAGTTAGTGTTCGAAACACCTGCACACATCTGTATCTGTGCATTCTTGACTGGTGACTTAGGGGTGATCACACAAGAGGTGCGAGAAAAAAGCTACTGACGGGAATTGATGTTCAAATTTTTACATTTGCGTCAAGATGTTTTGCTACTCCGCATGCTAGCAAATATTTTGCGGCTTAAATACGTACATCACAAGAAAGTCACGAGAAAGTTGTGCGACAATTTGCGACTGATTTGTACCTGATTTGCAAATCCCCTGTCATAAATCAGTCGAGTTTTATTCACTTTTTGCTCTCAAACCATTCGCTTTCATTTGAGTGTTATTAGCGCAAACAAAATACAAACGAAATACAAATGATGACAAAATACACAGAATATGACAGATGCCAGCAATTCTCTAACTTTCCACATGGAAGTCTCCAACTTGTCTCTTTTCCTTGCAAACAAGAGATGAATAATTTGCAAGCAAAAGGACAACCTTTGACCTTCTCACGACATGTGCGGACTGTTTGAAAAGAGTTTGAGACTAGTCAAGTGTCAGAGCCTTACTTCGCAGCATTTGCGAAACGTTTGACATTTTTTGCGATAGGTTCATGAACCAGGCAACCAAAATGTGATGCCACGAATATCGCAAGACAAATTTGAGAACATTTCGAGAATGAAAAGCAACAGTCTTGAATTTCCATACACATCACTTGCTTTTCTATTGCACCTCTAGTGTGATCACCCCCTTAGAGATTAGTGTACGTCAGTGTTACACTGTGGCACTCCTACACAAAATATGGAAGGGTTAGCAGATCTGGGAACCTAAGCTGATTAAACTGCATATACAGATACAGCACAGACAGTGACTTTGCACTGCATATGTAATCTGAATTTACTTTACATGTACAAGATGTTTTTGTATGATGCATCTGTGAGACTGCAAAAATCTTTAGTATTTATAGTATAGTTTGGCTGTAAAGTTCTTATTTGTACCTTTATAGTTTATTACAGGTGATTTATGTAATGTGCCATTTATGCCATTTCATTCTAGTTCCATCCAACGAAAAGTTTCAGGAAGGAAAAGCACGTATTGTTGTAAGCAACAGCTCTGGAGCTGACATTTGCTAGTATCTAAGCCAGACCTGAGCTGCTGAGATCAGTGATAGATGTGTTACTACTCCTCTTACCTGAAGGCCAATGTGTAGCTGCCACAAATGGAGACCAGCTTTGTTGATTCAGTACTCTGTGTGATTGGTATATAGCACATGTCTAAGCACAGCCTAAAGCCATAAACGTTATACAGAATAGGACAGGTGTAATTGTTTGCTATTATTATATCCCTTAGCACACCGACAAGCTCGGATTAGAGAGGACCTTGAAGCCCGGCTGAAATAATCAGTGCTGAGACTCTAGCACAGTCAGTTCAGCTAAGGACAAACTACACTTTGTTCTGCAGAATTCTCTGAAACTTGGTTATGGATTAACAGTATAGAAGAATAGTAAAAAGTTACCTTACATGTAGTTTTAAATAACAAAATGCATGGTGGGGGTGGGGGGGTCTTGTTGATAAGTATCTTTCCCTTCCTCCACCTTTATGGCTGAAGTGCCCTTGAGCAAGGCACCTAACCCCACAACTTCTCTTGGGCATTTTTGCTGTTTATGTGTGAATGCTCATTTTGGATGGGTTAAATGCAGAGCCTAATTTCCCTTGCAGGATTAATAGTTTATATATCAAATCACTGTCAAACTGCCTAAAACAATAAATAACACTTAACCTATAACACCATAAAAGCCTTAGAGTTACACTTCCTTTTCAGATATCCATCCATTATCTAGTCCACTTATCCATCAGGGCCATGGGAGAAACTGGATTCAAGCCCAGCTGACTTCGAGTGAGAGGCGTGGTACACCCTAAACAGGTCACCAGCCTATTGTAGGGCTAACACAAACACAAACAACAATTACTGTCCATGATTAATTTAGAATAGTGGGAGGAAAACAGAGTATCCAGAGGAAACCCACATAACCCAAACCCACATAACCCATCCATAACCCAAAACCTTCACACTGTGAGCCAACAGTGCTAGCCATTGAGCCACTGTGTCGCTCTTTCCAGTAAATGTTTGCGCAGGTCAAACATAAAGAATGCCACTTCACCTGTTCATCAAGCTTTTTAATCTACAGGCTACACAGTATATCACTAAATTTTAACTTAGGAATATGTATCAGCTACTCATAATATATTTTTTCTATTAATTACATTGCCCTGCTTATGTGTGTTTCCTCTGGGTACCCCAGTTTCTCTCTCTCTCTCCCACAGTCCAAAGATGTGCACATTAGGCTAACTGGCTGTTCCAAGTTGCCCCTAGTTGTGAGTGTATGTGAATGGTTGTGTGTGTGTTGCCCTGCAATGGACTGGCAAGCTGTTCAGTGTGTACCCACCCTTAGCACATACGCGGCTGAGACACCCTAGCAACCCTAGTAGGATAAAGCAGTTATGCAAATACATGACTCGATGCCTTGATGAACACTCGAGTGCAAAAGATTGCATCCCATGATTTAAAATGGTGCATTCCATGAACCTTCAGACAAGTCAAAAGAAAGCCTTCTATTTCTCTCTCTCCGTCTCTCTCTTTCTCTTTCTCTCTCTCTCTCTCTCACACACACACACACTCTCTCTCTCTCTCTCTCTTTCTCTTTCTCTCTCTCTCTCACACACACACACACACACAAAAAAAAAAAGCAATGTGGGAGGTTTAATAGTGGCATGGGGTCACTCACCTCCAGAATTCTCACTTAACCCTGCACTTCTATTGTCCTCTTTTCACTCCCAAATGCCTGAAAGCATCTCCGCTCTTACTCCCCATGGCTTGTATCCTCGAAAGGGGGGAGGTTGCACTTTAAAGTGC
>JAOUQZ010000027.1:7876758-7887454 GCA_028564935.1 Neosilurus hyrtlii
AAATGCCTGAAAGCATCTCCGCTCTTACTCCCCATGGCTTGTATCCTCGAAAGGGGGGAGGTTGCACTTTAAAGTGCATTATGGTCAAACCACCCAATGTTTCCAAATGTTCTGTTGCGACCTTCAGAAATTAAGCTTATCTTAATCTCCTAACAAACAATGATATATTCTATATCTAGCAGACAGATGTTTTCGCCCAACATCAAGCCGAGGTGAAGATGATTCAGTTTTCAGCAGATACTAATTGTTGGATTTATTTGCAAAGCAACGTGTGGCAGCTCTTCTACTTCATACACAATAATCAAAGCTAAAAAATCTATGAATACCGTGTGGGGTTGTTAACTTCCTGTGGCCTATAATAAGTTTAACAAAGAGGAAAACAAGCAAATACTCGAGGGAACAGCCTTCTTTGTCTCTTCAATTTCTAAACTAACATTACACATTAGTGCAAGCCATTTAAACACACTGAAGAATTTGAGCTATTTGTTTCAGCCTTTAAGATGCAAACTGCTTTACGTTCCAGACAAATCATTCATTCATTCATTTGCTGAACAGCTTAATCCTACTAACAACTTGTGGAGGCTGGAGTCTATCTCAGCCAACTCTGAGTGAAAGCCGGGTACACCCTGAACTGCTTGCAAATCCATTGCAGGCCGACACACACAACCATTCACACTTACACCTTGGGGCAATTTGGATAACCCAATTAGCTTAATGTCCATGTATTTTGACTCTGGGTGGAAACCACAGCACCCGGAGGAAACCCACGCAAGCATGGTGAGAACATGCAAACTCCACACAGAAACGCCCTCTCGAGCCTGAGACTCGAACTGGGGACCTTGTTGCTGTGAGGCAGATGTGCAAACCACTGTGCTAACCACTATGCCTGATTTGTCTTCGTTCACCCCCAAGACAAATCAGGGTAACACAATAAAGCAGTTGGTTCCACTATACTTCATAGAAATGGGACTGCAAATGGCTCGTCCCGGTATGTTAAACTGGCCATGATGGCTTTGTTTGGAGATTTAAGACACATTTTAACTCTCTGCTAGGGGCATCATCAATGAGTCATAATGAAACGAGGGCTGAGCCGAAACGTCTGTGCTTAAAGAAAAGTCAGTCATTAAAAAAAGCAGTTCGAAATGTAACTAAGGGGTAGAGAACAGACAAAAGAAGCAATCACTGAGCACTTTGCTTTACTCAGCTCTAAGTTATAAAAACGCTCTGAAGACACCAAAGGTGAGGAAACAATAAGTTGATGATTCAAGCAGGTGTCGACAATCTTTCATTGCCTTTACTAATATTTAGGTAAAACAACCCAAAACACTTTCGAGGGGTTTTGTTAACAATGTTTACGGTACACTCACTCATTCATTTTCAAAACCACTTCTTCTTAATAGGGTTGCGGGGAGACTGGTGCCTATCTTAGCCGACACTGGGCGCCAGACCATCGCAGGGTAACACACACCCATTCACACCTCGGGTCAATTTGGAACAGCCAGTTTACCTAATATGCATGTCTTCGGACCGCAGAAGGAAACTCCATGCAAACTCCACACAGAAATGCTCGAGCCCGGAAATCTAACCCAGGACCTTCTTGCTGTGGGGAGGACATGCTAAACACTACTCCACGGTGTCGCCTGCAGTATTTACTTACATAAGACGTAAAATAATTTCTTCTTTGCAAGGTATTGTACAGGGAATTATTTCTATATGGAGGAATGTATAGGACCCATAAATTAAAACAAGGAAAGGAAACTAAAGAAAAGACATATCTGTTCGGGATTTTAATCTTCCCCTACACCCTGGTATAACATCATATATCTTTGTGGTATTCAAAGAGGAAACCATGCTCGAAATTTCAACTCAAAAAAGATTAATGAAGAAGAAGCACACTTGAGGAATCTCCATAATTTACCTTTGACTAAGCAAAAGGTTGGCATTTGTGGAGGGACCATCATAATATGTGCTACACATCTAAATATATTTCCATCTAATGAAGCTATCCATAATGTATGGTCCATAAAATAGCAGAATGTAAATTTGTGAATGATGCCAATGCCAAAAAACTACAACAAAAAATAGCCAGAAGTGTTACCTGTATAATGGATCACTTTAAGGGCATTAAAGTTAACTCTTGGTAACAGATATACTTTGGGGAAAGCTTCTGGCTTTCTATGTTCATGTTCTTCATAAGGCATGGCTTGTTACATGAGGCTTGGATCTCTGAGCAGCTAGAGAAGATTTAATTCCATATGGAAAAATGGATTCAAATACACAATAGTATTGTTCCCACAGGAATTCTTACTGTAAAAAAACAAAAACAGTATTGTGTACTCTAACATTGTCAAGATTAGGAGTATCATAAGGGAATTGTATACATGGGTATATGGGTATGCTTTAAGTATTATATTTAACGTTTTAAAGATTACTTTATGTGTGTAGTTTTTTTTTATGCAACAAGCTCAAAAGGTAGGCTGGTTCCCTATGAAAGCACAAATAGGATTAGAAATCTATTCACCTCATAGACAGAGTGTAAACAAGCCTGTCTAAAGGGCTGTAGGTTTAACACTGGGAATGGACTACAAGACAAAAACCAGGGGGCCTCTGGGCAAACAAACCCAAAACAGCCTGAGAAAAGAGGTCTGGTTGATTTGTTTGTTGGTCTATTAGACCAAGTTGGTGCTTGCTGATGCTAAACGTCTGGGCTGGTAACTAAGAGTTGACTTAGTTTTATTGCACTTTTGGATTTACATGTCTTGAGAATATACTTAGTCACTCATTCATTTGCTGAACCACTTAATCCAACTCGGGACACAGGCAGGCTGGAATCTATCTCAGCCAACACCCTGAACAGCACACCAGACCATCACAGGGCCAACACATACAACTATTCATACTCACATCCACACCTAGAGGCGAATTTAGGATACAGGGTAACAGGGTAAGTCAAACATCCTTTTGTTTGCTAAACAGAAAGTAACCATCCAACAGAATGGATAGCCATCAGGTAAACCAGTAAGAAACCTCTCGGGCATTCAGTTCTTGGCCCCATTGAGATCAGTGCCAACAGATCAGTATGTTAGTAATAGCTGAAATGGATTAACTATGCAGATATTTAAAAGACGAACTGGGAGCCAGGGCAGTAGCAGGAGTCTGCCTGTTTGTCATGTGGTTGGATAACTAGAACTTAAATACAGTTTCTGAATTAAAGGAACTACAAGTCAGCCAGGCAGTTGTTTTTAGGGTCCACTAAAATGCCACAAATTATTATTTTTTTTTTTCAGTGATTGGCAGCCATTTAAATAACAAAGTATTTTTTATTTTTATTATATGAAACTATGAGAAAAATACTCAAAATATGGTGTTTGGGAATCTAAATGACCCACTGAATTTGACTTAAATTGGATACAAAGCCAGACAAGTTTTATTAACAAAATGTATTCGGACATGTTCAGACACACTAACATATGCAAAGCAAATATTACAATTAAACATCTGTTTTGGGCGGCATGGTGGCAAAGTGGTTAACACTGTCACCTCATAGCAAGGAGGTCCTGGGTTCGAGCCGACTGCTGGTGTGGGTTTCTCCCCCTGCTGGTTTGGGTTGTCTCCGTGTACTCCGGTTTCCTCACACAGTCTAAAAATATGGACATTAGGCTAACTGGCTATTCCAAATTGCCCCTAGGTGAGAATGTAATTTGAATGGTTTTGTGGAGGGGCAGTGTTGGCTCAGTGGTAAAGGCTCTGGGTTAATTAGAAAGTTGGCGGTTCAAGCCCCAGTACCACCTAGCTTCCACTGTTGGGCCCTTGAGCAAGGCTCTTAACCTTCAACTGCTCAGCTGTATAAATGAGCTAACCAGAAGTTCTCATATTTAAGTGGATTGCTGTGCGTTGTTGCGGCAGTTAATCCAAGTCTATATAGTCCGCTTGTACGCGTTTTGTTTATCTCTCCAGGCCTGTTAATTCCTGCATGGAAGGTGGTGGCGACGATTGCATGCGCTAACACATAAATCGAGTTGCCCATGTAATTCTGGGAGGGCCACCGAACACAACCAAACTGTCAACAGCTTATCCTATAATCATGCCACGCATACACTACCACATAAATCGAGTCATGTGGGAAAGCACAATTAGTGTCGCTGTTCCGCTCGCTTCACAGCAAAAATACCATAAATGCATTGGAAACCCTGCAATGGTCTGGCTAGCTGTTCAGAGTGTATCCAACCTTAGGCCAGAGTCGACTGGTCGGGTTCCCATAACAAAGATTAAAGTGGTAAAAAAGAATTAAATAGCATCTGTGTCCTGTGGAATTTCTTTGTCTGTTCGCTATGTTTTCATTCTATAGGAGCCAAAAAAGTAGGGTACGCTCTGTGTTATCATTAAACTTATTTAAAACCTGTTAGGCAGAGGCAAAAAAATGAGGCCTATCCCTAAGCATATGCTTACCTAAACCCTGGCCATGTCTATCAAAAGCCAAGTTCCTGTCAGAAGCCACTGAACTGCAAATTATTTGTTGAATCCCCAGGAAGCTTGACTATAAAATTGAGTATCCCGGAAACATTGCCCCATCAGCAAACCCTTTCCACAACCCCCCCCCAAAAAAAAAAAAAAAAACCTTGTGTCATTTCCACACGTCTCTGTTTAGACAGTTCTGTTCACCAAGTGCCTTAGATTTTGATTTGACTTAGAAGGATGACTACTTGCAATGCCAAGAATTTGTGCCTGGAGGCACAAGTGTTATATTTGGTTGCGGTGTACTGTATTGCAGAGTACATAGTATTACAGCAAAGGCGAGTACTGCTTTACTAGGAGGTATTAATAGTTTTCCTCTGTGTTGGAATACCGTTACTATGGTCTACCGGACTACTAGACCGAGTTACTTAGCTAAATCTCTTCAGCAAAGACGTCCCATAAACATGTCTACTCCTTATCAGTTTTTATTACTGCTAATGCTCCAAAGACTTGGATAAGAACTTGAAGGTGAACTAAAGGTCTTTGGCCTTGCCTAAATGTCCTTATTTCCACTGGTGTAGACTGGCTCTTTCTCCAGGTGTTTGGGTAGCCTTTCTCTTTGAACTGCAAAAGGGCCTCTTCCGGAATGAGTGTGAGCGTGTCTCCACCTGTCCACCTCTATCATTCTACCCCTCCGAGCCTCTTTCTTTCTCCAAGAACCCTCCCCATTCTCAGGTCAGAGCCATGTTGTAGTGCACCGTCGGTGCTAGGCACATACCACTGGTTCTCAGAGCTATCGGTTAACAGAAAGCCAACAACAGAAGAGAATCTGGAGCTGTAGTTTTACCTTCTTTTTAATTACTAGTATTTCAAAGCTTCGTAGTCTGGGATTAGTCATTCCCCATCATTACAAGCTGGGGAAACGTAGCTAGCAGCATACTGCGTTTTGAAATCCATGTTAGAAAATAGCAGTTGTTACCAGTTGTCTTAATTTCAGAGTAAAAAAAAAAACAGGTGGTAGTGAACTTTCAAGCACGATGTTGAAAATTACAGGCATCAGTAAACTATGCAAACAGCAATTACTTTTTAGTTCTATGCTGATCAGAAAGCCACAAATAAAGTTTGCACCAATTTCTCAGACAAATGCTTGACATGCAAAAGGTTTTCAACCCAATATTACATTAACACTGTCTTGTGGGTTTCCTCTGGGTTTGTTCATATTTTTGTTAAGGCGCTCAAGCTTTCTAAAGATTTTACCAGGTATATGGGCTAAATGTAACTTTTTTGCCCAACAGGAGACATCTGAAGACATTCACCACTCAACCTAGAGCTATATTTAAATGACTGGGAATTGGTCACTAATTGTTACAACTCAGATTAGTCATTAAATATCTTCAAGATCTTACAAAAATTCTGGTGACTTTGACCTAGGGCTAGTTCATATCTTGATATGTATTGTGATATACATCAAATCATGGTTTCTGTCAAGCGTAAAGGCTCTGTAGTACTCCTGGTGTAAATTAGGGCTTACTGATATTGCTCAATACAGATATTTATCACAATATATAACTTGTTAGTTGTAGGAGTATCATGTTAATGCCTGAAGCTCGTGTTGAATAGGAGAAGTGATAATTCTGCAAAATCCCTCTACTCATGAAATTCAGTTATCTGAGGATATGAATGGTCATATTGTGATATGACAGTTTATTCACATATATCACCCGGCTGTACTTTGACCTAGCTTAACCCAGCTTAACTTTGACCGTAAACATCCTAGCTTTCTAAAACAAATCGACAGCCCACTGTTGTACACTTTTGCCAGGATTATCAACTAGAAATATCTGGTTTCAGTGTTCTAGATGGAACTGAAACTTTCTTCTGCTAAAGAACGGATCTGGATTCATGGTATGATATCGAAGACCATTTTTCTACTCATCACAGAGCTCTGTTTCAATGCATAGGAAGTTGGTGACCAAGTGGTGAGTCAAATAAGCAGTTAAATATCTTCAGGATCTTCCCAAAGGTTAGATCCTCCTGACATAAAACCTTTCCACTTCGGAAACCCTCCGTTGTCTGGTTTTTACAAGGGTTAGGCGTTCTCTAGAGACACAAATCTCATAGTTTAGAGTTTTAAAGGAACCCTGGACGACTGGGATCTATGGTATAACATCGAACACATTTTTGCCACTCGTCCCTCGAAATTAGTCACCAATTATTATAACTCTGGTGTCAGATGAGTTGTTAAATATCATCAAGATGTTACCACATATCTTTTCACAGACCTTGAACTCCAAGACATCCAAAATGACATGTACACAGTCAACTGTCTCTCAATGAGACAGTGATCCATTTATCCCACCGTAGAATCTAGGTGATTTCTCTGCCCCATTAACATTTGTGAAGTCTGCTGGCATTCATTATTCATGAGGCACTTCTGCTCATCAGCATTGCTATGGTCTCTACTCGTTGATACTTTATCAGCCCGCAGCTGTCAGAGGCGGTGCCATGATAATGTACTTCTCCTGAATTATTAACAAGGTCAAGTCCAGCTTGTGTAAATCGTGCGCAATTACAGCTTGAAACTCGAATAATTGCAAGAACATGCTTGTACCAAAAACAGCGGTCTTATTAAGATAAAGACAGTGACTGAAATCTATACATACCGCAACCAGGACTCCTTGGTGGACACAAGCTCCTGTAGATGAGCAGGGATGAGGGGAAATTGGAGCGGAAAAGACACAACATGATAGTTAGTGTGACTTCAAAGGCTTCATAGGCAGCTTAGAAAACATGCTTTCCTTAATAAAGGTTCTCATTAACCTTAAGTAAAAGTAAGATGCTTAAAAAAAGCATAATAACTCCAACAGCATATGCTGAATGTAGATGTAGGACAATTATACAAGGTAGCAAAATAAAAGTAATCTTACCCTTATTATAAAGTAGGCAAGAGTTTAAAAAGAACTATAAAAATTACAAAACTAAACTCATTCATTCATTCATTTGGTAAACTGCTTAATCCTATAAGTCTATCTCAGCCAACTCTGGGAAAAGGCAGGCCAGTCCATTGCAGGGCTTACACACACAACCATTCACACCTAGGGGCAATGTGGAACAGCCAATTAGCCTAATATGCATGTTTTTGGTTTGTGGGCGGAAACTAGAGCACCCAGAGAATGGGAAAAACATGCAAACCCCACACACAAACAAACTAGATGAGCCCGGGCCTTGAACCCAAAACCTTCTTGATGTGACAAGGACATGCTAACCACTATGCCACCATGCCATTCAGGATTCGCAGTTCAAAAGATTCTGAATGATATCATAAATAAGAATATAATACCTCGTTTGACCAAACTCAATTTTTGCAACTCCAATTTTTTCATGTAATATGTTTGCCGGATTGGTTGCCCTTTTTTATTTGGACAAATCTATTATCTAAGCTATAGTTATTTTCAAGCCATGGTTTGAATTGCTGTTTTGTTACAGGATGCCATCTCAATTCACTTGTTTTGTAGATGAACTGGTAAACACATCTGCTTTCTCCCCCTACTCCCAACTCTATTATATGAGTGGGATTTTAATTAGTTTGTTTACAGACACGGGCAATACGAAGAAACCTATCAGAGCTTCAGAATGTGTTTTCTCAGCTTACTGATCAATTCAGTGCAAAAACGCAGATATTGAGTCACAGTTTTAACCCATTCTATCATAATTACAGCAAATCTACAAGTGCAGCGATGCTTCTTTTTTCATTCTAAAGATATCGGGTCTTGATACAGAATCTAAACTCAACATACTGAGAAAGGCTCCTGGATGGCATAGCGGTTAGCATGTCCGCCTCACAGCCAGAAGGTCCTGGGTTAAAATTCCAGGCTCGGGCGTTTCTGTGTTGAGTTAGTGTGCATGCGTGGGTTCCCTCCGGGTACTCTGGTTTCCTCCCGCTGTCCAAAGACATGCACATTAGGCTAACTGGCTGTTTCAAATCACCTCAAGATGTGGATCTGAGTGTGAATAGTTGGGTGTGTGTGTATTTTGGAATGGTCTGACGACCTGTTCAGGGTGTACCTCGTCTTCACCCACTGTTGGCTGAGACCCTCAGCCTCTCCACGACCCTAATAGTATTAAGCGGTTCAGCAAATGAGTGAGTGAAAGGTCCCTAGTGTTAAATGAACACCTTAGTCAAGCTTGATTCGAATGAACCCCCAACAGAATGAATTCAACAGCCATTGTTAGTGCAACACTGAGATGTAACTCAACACTGGGGACTTTTTTTTCTTTAATACATTACTATAAAAGAATCAGTAAAAACTACCAGTGCCAGCATCTTTTCTGTGCAATCAAGACAAGTATCTATCTATCTATCTATCTATCTATCTATCTATCCATCTATCAATCCATCTATCTATCCATCTATCCATCCATCAATCCATCTATCCATCCATCTATCCATCCATCCATCTATCTATCTATCCATCCATCCATTTATCTATCTATCCATCCATCTATCTATCTATCCATCCATCCATTTATCTATCTATCCATCCATCTATCTATCTATCTATCCATCTATCAATCCATCTATCTATCCATCTATCTATCCATCTATCCATCCATCAATCCATCTATCCATCCATCTATCTATCCATCCATCTATCTATCTATCCATCTATCTATCTATCCATCCATCCATTTATCTATCTATCCATCCATCTATCTATCCATCTATCTATCCATCTATCTAGCCATCTATCCATCTATCTAGCCATCTATCCATCTATCTATCCATCTATCCATCTATCTATCTATCCATCCATCTATCTATCCATCCATCTATCTATCTATCCATCCATCCATTTATCTATCTATCCATCCATCTATCTATCCATCTATCTATCCATCTATCTAGCCATCTATCCATCTATCTAGCCATCTATCCATCTATCTATCCATCTATCCATCCATCTATCTATCCATCCATCTATCTATCCATCCAACTAACTATCTATCCATCCATCCATTTATCTATCTATCCATCCATCTATCTATCTATCCATCTATCCATCCATCTATCTATCCATCTATCTATCTATCTATCCATCTATCTATCCATCTATCTATCCATCTATCTATCTATCTATCTATATGTATATATAAAGGGGCAATTGCCAATACAATTCACTATGTGTATGATTTAGGAAATTTCTGCAATATCATGTAGCATTATTTATAATGTAGAGATTAAAGATAGTTCAAAGATCAAAGCTGTTTTCTGGCAAGAAATCCCAAAGTGTCTACAGGCTGCAGTGCTTCCCTCTTAAGGGACCACAAAACCATCTATTTGCACACAGATACGAAGTCGAATGGACTGTTGAACTGATCAAATAGGTGACTGCATGAATTTTTTTAAAATAAATAAATAAATAAACATCTGGGCACTGTGTGCGCCGCACGCGCTCCACTTCTCATTCATAACAAACGCACACTACACGCTCGCGCGTTTCTGTCCTGATTCGTGTTGAAGGGCTGAATGTGACCCTGAAGTCCGGGATTAGTTATAAACACGCTGTGAGTCCCCACAGCGCGCGCGAGCCACAAACACCCCACGCCACACGGCAACGGCTGGAAATGAATGAGGGGTGTTGTTGTTGTTGTTGTTGTTGTTGTTGTTGTTTAGAGGAACAACTTTGTATCACTTTAATAAGCGGAGTGAAGCACTGCGGTCGTTTGGAGAAGTAGAATGAAGTTTGACACTAACCTTCGGTCCTTCTGAACGCACTGAATGCAGTGAACACGGCGAGAAGAAGCCACACGAGGTCCATGATAACCGGAGAAAGTCTTCAGTCATTCATTTAAAATAATAATAATAATAATAATTATAATAATAACAATAACGAAAGGAAACAATGATAAAATGGGTTTTAGTTCGAATATAAAGCGGAATTTCCAGGAAACATCGTGGTCTCTGAAGGTGAGCAGATGCACCAGCGCTTCAGTGATCCTGAAGAAGAAGCAGAAGAAGAAGAAGGTGAGAGTCGAGCCGGCGGTCCGCGCGCTCCGGTGCAGGTTACCAGTCCAAACAACTTCGGGTCCAACTAGAAATAGCTAGAAGTCCTTCCGAATATAAGAGTGTGGAGCCATCGCGTGGGAAACGGCTAGTTTATCTGGTTAATTATAGTGCACAGAGAGGGGGGGGGGGGGGGCAAATAAGAGGGGGAGGGATGAGGTGTGGGGGTGAGGTAGT
>JAOUQZ010000027.1:7900542-7915542 GCA_028564935.1 Neosilurus hyrtlii
TTAGCTCTACTTTGACGTATCAAGCACTGTTTTATGGAAAATCGACTCAAGATCTTATATATATATATATATATATAGCTCCAAGTCATGGTTAATGGGGAAAAAATGTCAACTTCTTAAAAATAAAAAATACATTGTCATAATAAAATACTTATTAATAATTTTTTATTTTGTTGCCTTTTCATGAAATTCGTCTAAACTGAAAACACTTCCGGTATGCTTGCAGAACTAGCAGAAGCTAGCATTACCGGCATGTAAAAAAACTGTCTGATTCATGAAAATAAAAAAACATATTCTTATCATGAATTTTGTTTTTTTTTTGCATGCTGACGTTGTGGTCAGTGTATATGAGCTGATATCCCAGGAGTAGATTAACCAATCAGAACGCAGAATGGCTAATATCTAGGACAGAATATATTAGTCGTGAAAAATGTCAGCAGTAATTGTGTGGTAGATCTTAAAAGGTTTCGAAGCAGTGTGTATTCAAAGCATGTCTGCAGTGTAAAAGGCCAACAAGCTACTTCTGAAATTAAAAACAAACAATAAAACTTTATACTGGATCCTAAAATTAATTAAAGGGCTATGAAGGGAGGCTGAAACCTCAGTATTATCTCTTTTATACACATGTTATAATACATTTTAAACATGTATTAGATTTTGCTGTTTGTATGTGGCTTGTTTTTAAGTTCCATGACGTGTTGTAACTTCTGTGATCAGGTTCCAGCTGTTGGCCTGCATTACTGTTTAATCGGAGTATCATGCCGATCAGGTTTCAATGTGTACAGCTGATACAAGTGAGTTGGGGAAATATTCCACATGGCCTACAGCTAAGCATAGTTTTTACTTGCTGTGATTGGACTGGTCAAAGTGTATTTATTTTGTTCTGCTGTGCAACAGCTGCAGAAGAGTTGTGTGGAAAGTAAATGAGCTGACATGGCTCAGGCTGCTTTCTGAGCTTTCCTTGCTCCCAAAATAGGCAACGATTTATTTATTTATTTATTTATTGCTGTGTTTAGAAATGATTGATATATTTAGTGCTGTTTTTAGTACCTTGCATCTCAGTCATTTGACAGTTAGAGTGTAGCAACAGCTTGCTATCTTGTGTGGAGAGACCCACCCCGATCTTGTCTGCTTAGCTATTGCAAATAAAGAAAGAGATATAATCCACGTTGTTCTACTGAGTGTGAGCCAGGCTGCCATGCCTAGCAAAAGTTGTCGTTCGTAGTCTGTAGTGCTTATCCTTCAGGGTTGCACAGAGGCTGGAGACAGTCCCAGCTGACTTTGGGTGAGTGGCGGGGCGAACAGGTCGGCACTCTATTACAGTTCTAACGCAGACATGAACAAACAGTCACACTCACTTTAGAGAAGTCAGTTGACCTGTTATGTTTCACTTTTTTTGGGCTGGAGGAGGAAAGTGGAGAACCCAGAGGAAACCCATGTAGAAATGCCCTGGGCTGGGTTTCAAACCTTCCTGCTGTACTAACCACAGAGCCACGGTGCATTTATTTATTTATTTTTTTTTTCAATTTTATTTTTTGAATAGTTTTAGTTTCTTTATTCTTTTTGTTTGTTTATTTCTTTCAATGTGTGCCCATATGATTGTACGATTAGATGAATCCTGACCAGAAAACCTGCAAGTATTTGATTATTAAAAGTGCGTAATCTCATTCTGAATCTGTATAATATACATTCCACGATTCCACCCACTGCTCTGATTGTCTGATTTCAATATCTGATTGCATGTAACACATAGGTGCTTAACCATGCTTTGAAGGTTTAAACCCAGTAGTATGGAAGGTGCTTTTCTCTTCATCCAGTCAGCAAGTACTGAGATAAGTCGGGTATGACATAGTCTCATAAATCAGCAATTACAAGACAGACTATCAGATACTCTGTGACCTGTGTGCTCTAAGGCTAGATGTGTAGAGACTAGCTATGAATAAGCGTTTTAAAAAGGGCAATAGTGCCTCTGGGTTATTGATCATTTGCTGAAGCTGCCACTGCTGGGCCCTTGAGCAAGGCCCTTAACCTTCTCTGCTTCAGGAGCGCTAGCTCGTAGCTGACCCTGTGGTTTCTAGCATGATGGGATATGCGAAGAAAGGAATTTTAGTGTGATAGATGGTCTGTGTAGCTTATACTAAACATTTTTAGCTCGAGTCAGATGTCTGGTCACGTGCCTATGAAGGGAAATTGTATGTATTTCTTTGCACATGGCACAAGTCTGATGTCTCTTTCTGTTATCCAGATTAACAGGTATGCCAAAGGAGAAATATGAGCCTCCAGATCCACGCAGACTATACACTATCATGTCGGCAGAGGAGGCAGCTGGTGGGAAGAAGTCGCACTGGGCCGAGTTAGAAATTACCGGTTAGTTCTTCTGCATGTAACTGCTGTTAATTTCTACTTGGTAGATTTGTCAGGTATCTGATTTTTTTATTTTATTTGAGCTGTAATTGATATAAATGCAGTGGGATGTAACACACTGCTGGTGTTTGAGTTCTGCCTCACACATCTATACACAACCCTCTACAGCCAATACCTGCCCTCCTTCTCAGCCCCTCATCCTCCCTGCTCTCTCTCTCTCTCTCTCAGCCTCTCCCACCTTCACTCTCAGCCTCTCCCCACCCTTCCTTTCAGACTCTCTCAGCCCTCCCTCTCACCTCCCTGCCTCTCAGACTCTCCCTGCTCTTCTAGTGCAGCACATAATTGCAAATATAGCAAGAATCATTCAAATAGTGATACAAGCATGAAACTTCTACATGTAATGTACTTTATAAGTAGTTAGAAGTCTGCTTATTAAGTACATGTACACTTCAAATCCCACTCTTTTCAAAAATACCACTGGCCACACAAAGATCCAGATGGCAACTCCAAAATCCAAGATGTCCGCCCAAAAATTGTGTTTTTCCTTTATACCTTGAAATGTATTGATTTTAAGCCCCGAATATAAAGTTTGGCATTTTGGTATCAAATGAATGTCTGTATCTCTTATGGTTCTTCACATACACCACCCCTGTACTTCTAAGGACTTGGGAAAGCAAAAAAGAATTTACTATTCATTGTGGTTAAGTGAATTTTGTGATAGGAAAATGTATAATTTTTATAACCTCTTTTATTTTGTAATCATAATCTTAGCAATTATGAAACAGGAATTTTTGGTGTGCACATATACATCCCAATGTATGACAGATCCAGCACTGCTGCAGCTGTGGATAAGCCAGGCTTGATATGTTCGCCAGAAAGCAGTGGCCTTATGAGTCAATCCCACTGACCAGAGCAGCTCTGCTCCAACACATCAGGCGTGCTGTCTACCAGGCTGGTTGTGTGCGGGCCCAGGTGACCCAGTGTCAGCCAGAGGAAGAGGACCCTGTGGATTGCAGAAGGTTGGTGAGGAATGGCAGGTCTTCTGGACAGCCAACTCTCCAATAGCCAAGAGTTGCCAACAGCTCACCAAATGTGGCTGTAAATCTGGCTGACGTGGCAGGTGCAAGTGCTACAGACTGGGTCTCACTTGTACAGCACTGTGCAGTTGCAAATGTGAGGTGTAACTCTACACTCTTGTGGTCTTATTTTTGGAGGGATTGAACTGTTCTAAAACTGTTTCGTATGTGTTATCAGTATGTAGGATCTTCTTTCACATTGAGTATTTACAGTATGACACTGGATCACACTTGCAAGGCGTTTCTTTGTGTACATTTACATATGTTTTCTTGCTGACATCTCCAACGCCATCTGTAATACAGGAACGGGTATATGAAATTCTCTGACTCAAACAAAGTTCATTTACCATGTCATATCCCCAGAACTATAACAGACACAAACCAAAGTGCCCACAATACCCACATTTATATCCAGCTTCAATACATTTGTGAAGAAGAAAATCTGTATTTTCCAACTCAAGGCTGATAAATTCATTTTTTGTCATCACACATAGACCTTCAGAGGTACGTACATACTGTATCTCAAGAACAATAACTGTAATAGCTACAGACATGCTTTTGGTATCAAAATGTCCACAATAGACAAAATTTATTTGACTTTAATACATTTATATATATATAAAAAATCAGTATTCTCAAAGTTATGGCTCATAAACCCATTTTTTGCTCTCGAGTCAGTAAAAGTACCTATATGCTGTATCTCAAGAATCATAATAGATACAGGCATGCGCTTGGTTCCAAAATATCCACAATACCCAAATTTATATTCTACCTTCACACATTTATGTGGTTCAAAACATTTTTCTGAATTATGTATTGAATTATGGATTAAGACTCCGAGGTGGGGGTAAAGTTACAGTCTTAAAGCATCTTTTTTGTTTGTTTGTTTTTTGTATAGGGCGGGTGAGAAACCTGAGCAGTTCGCTATGGACACTCACCCACCTAACCGCTCTGCACATCAACAACAACAACCTCAGCCGACTCCCTCCTGAAATCGCCAAGCTCCCTCACCTGGTCTACCTGAATCTGTCCTCCAACAAACTACGCAGCCTGCCAGCAGAACTCGGCAACATGGTGTCTCTCAGGTAGATGTAAAACTTGTAGTTCACTTTTTTGTTTTCCTGAAAATCAAATGTCACCAGTCATTTATTTAGTGTATTTTGGATATTTTATGTAAAACACAGAGATGCAAACTGCTTACTTTTCGGCTAAGCCAGCCATTATGAGATCACAGTGTAGGGTTTTTATGTGTGTAAGTTTTGAGACGTGTGTAAGTTTTAATTACGTGCCATACTGGTGTCACATGCATATTAACTAGAAGACTTCCTACACCTTCAGTGGTGCTTTACTTTCAACAGATTCCACAAAAAGTGTGCTCACCAGACAAGTTTTAATGAGACACTTCCCAAAAAAGTATGATGGAAATTTATTAATGAAAAAGATTATTAAATGGAAAATAAATCTACCTACCAGCAAAAGCAAGGGTGTTATTAGTTGTTTTATTGTTTTCTCTGAAAAGAGATTTTTGGTGGTCCGAACATACCCCAGATGGACAGAAAATAATCCCAGTAGCAATATCCAATACATTACCAAAGCAGTCGGATGTTACATGCATTTTGTCCATCACCATAACGTTAGCATTGGGTGAAGAATGCCGCAACTGAATGACCAATCTTAGAAACAATAAATGAAAATATATTCTATCTGTTTGAAACTCCTTCGCTTGGGAGTATTTTGAACATGTTTACCCCGCACTAGCTGTTTTTTTTTTTTTTGGTGAACGTTATTTCTGTCTGTGATATTGTTGTAATGAACACCCTTCCGACCAGTCTAATTCGGCATTTTAGTCACATCCAGAAAAGACACAAGACCATTACCTCGCATGGGCAAGTAGGTTCATCAGGCTTGCTTCCCCTTCGGTTGGTTGTACAGCCATGGAATTCTTCAAAATAGGTAAAAAATTTCAAGTCCACTAAAATAACATTAACAGGAAGTAACGTATGAATTATTTAGCTTTGCATCAGATTGAATTTTGTGGCGATTTCTGTTTGAAAAGTGGCGAAAAAGCCAAGAAATGACCGCCCCCTTAATGAATTGACAGGTCAATCTGTCTATGTAACGTTAGAGCTGCTAATGTTAGAGTTCTGTCCATGTAACAGTAGCACTTGCTGCTAATTCCTGATAAACTCTACGTAGTGATAATGAAATTATGTGAAAGCCAGATAGCTTGATTCTTCATGCAGACATTGACCATCTTGAGCATATTCTAGACTATTAGGAGTAAATGGTGAAAATGACAGGTTCGCTTTCTGTCCTCTCACATTACAGTTTTTTGACCATGTAACATTGGCACCATGACCAGATCTTTAAAACCCTTTTTTTCCCACACTATTATTGATGCAGGTCTTTGTTGTGGGCATATTTATTGATCTAATTAAGTGAAATAATTCACAATTACACAGATGTTCTAATTTTTTACTTTTTAACTTAATTCAGTGGGACTCCTTGGGCACACTTTCTGTGGAATCTCCTGTATATTGTTGAGATTTACTCCTACAGGACAGCAATAAACAGTCGTTGAACCGAAGGCTGTTATATTGGCGCTCTTGCTCCAGCCTTCGGAGCATACAGTCACACAATTTTTTTGTGTCCTTAACATAGAGCTTATGCATAGGATTTGTTTTAACTTCAGTGGCACTCTGGATTCTGTGCAGTGCTGTCGCCCCCGCCCCGTGTTCTTTCGATACAGCAACATACATTAATTTTGAAAAAAAAAAACAACAACTTTTCAAAGCTTTGTCCACTCTGAATATACATATTAGCATTATCCACTTAGGATAACATGTACATATTAGTGTTATCCACTTGTAATATCCATATTGGCGTTATCTATTCAGCATATACTTATTAGCATTATCCACTTGGAATATAAATATTAGCATTATTCACTCAGGATGACATATGTACATATTAGTGTTTTCCACTCGTAATATCCATATTGGCGTTATTAACGTGGAGTATAAATATTAGCATTATCCACTCGGAATATAAATATTACCATTATCCACTCAGGATAACATGTACATATTAGCATAATCCACTCGTAATATCCATATTGGCGTTATCTATTCAGCATATACTTATTAGCATTATCCACTTGGAACTAATTACATTCACTGTCGATATTTGATATTCTCTTGTTACAGAGAACAAATAATAATATACATTTGTCCAAATTATATTTCTAGACCACTTTTTACAACAGTCATTATCACAAAGCAGATTTGCAGAATGCTAGGTTTCCAAAATGTAAGGAAATGGGAATGGGAATCATTGACATTGTCTTTTTATGACTTCCACAGGGAATTGCTTTTGAACAACAACTGTTTACGGGTTTTGCCTTACGAACTTGGACGACTGTTTCGCTTACAAACTCTCGGTCTAAAAGGCAGGTCTCATTTAGAAATTGTTTGTAAGGCGGAAGCATATTTTCAGCTTTCGTTATTGTCACACACATCTAATGTAGAATTTGAAATTCACAGGTAACCCACTGTCCCAAGATATACTCAACGTCTACCAGGAGCCTGATGGAACAAGGAAACTATTAAATTACATGCTTGACAATCTTGCAGGTGATGGTCCTGTCACTGTCACTGAGTTCTAATAATGTTTCTTTTCAGTGGTCATTTAGTAGTGTTTAAACTTTATTACTAATATACTCGTTTGCTGGTTTGTGTTTTTGTGAATTCAGTCCACCCAGAACAACTCCCACAAAGACCTTGGATCACACTGAGGGAACGAGACCAAATGATGTCCACAGGTACAGAATGTTTCCTCAGTGTCGATTTTGAAAATTATTTTTTAAGTTTAGTTTTATTCTTAGTCAATCAGGTTTTTGTTTGTTTTAGTCATTTTAATCTTAATTGTTACTTCAGTCGGCGGCACAGTGGTGTAGTGGTTAGCACGTCCGCCACACAGCACGAAGGCCTGTGCTCAATTCCCATTTGGGGCATTTCTGTGTGGGGTTCGCATGTTCTCCCTGTGCTTGCATAGGTTTCCTCCGGGTACTCCGGTTTCCTCCGACAGTCCAAAAACATGCACACTACTGTGTGAGCGTGAGTGTTGGCCCTGCGATGGCCTGGCGAGCTGTCCAGGGTGTACCCCGCCCTCGCCCAGAGTCGGCTGAGATGGGCGCCAGCCTCCCTGCAGCCCTAATTATGAAATATGAATGAGTGTATGGATGCTTCAGTCATAATTTTCTCAGACAGTTTTATGATACTGTAATAGAGTTTGCTGAAAGATGGCGCTGTAGCAGCACGGTGACATAGTGGTTAGCACGTCTGAAGGTCCTGGCATTGGCGAGGGCATTTCTATGTGAAGATTGCATGTTCTCCCCTTACTTGTGTGGGTTTCCTCCAGGATTTCCTCCCACAGTCCAAAAACACTATTTGTTGTTCCAAATTGCCCCTAGATATGAATGTGTGTTGGCCCTGCGGTGATCTGGCAAACTGTTTAGACTTCACCCAGTAATGGCTGAAATAGGTTCCGGCCTTACCGCGACCCTAGTAGGAGTAAGCGGCTTGACAACTGAGTGAGTGCATGAAAGATAACATTGTAAAAGTTCCCACTTAGGAGACATTTTAAGATACTGATGGTGTTCAGTATAAATGTGCTTTTCTTTTAATTAGGTTATTTGTTAAGCATTAATATAAATGTTTGACCCATTTACTTATATTGCTGTTATAGTTTATAGTTATTCTCTTGCATCAGTGGTATTTTTTGTAAAATATCCCCCTTCCTGACATTTTAGAGTACAGTTCTGTTCATGGATATGAGTATTACCAAAAAAAAGACAGTCAGGTGAAGTGTATAATAGTTTAAACCAACGGTAATTTGTTGAAGACAGACACTTTTTCTGAGGACCTGCTCTGCCAAGGAAACAGAATAAGAGAATTTATCTTATGCATTAAACATTAAAAATGAATAATGACCTCAGTATGTAAAACAGTCTGCCAGACATGTGAAAATAGTTTTTAGGTAATCGCACCATTTAATTACAAACTTAACTGTTTGTTCCTTAGTTGCAAAAACTAGGTAATAAAAAGCAGTATTTTAAATTGTAATAGCGTTGAATCTGATCCTAGTTAAAAATAAGAAGATGCCCACTTGACTGATTCCTTCCCTGTGTATTGCATTACTGTAAAACTTCCTGATTATGTCATAGAGATGTTTTTTATTTGTAGTATATGAGCTAAAGATGGTCTGTATTTCTTTCTTCCAGCTGTTTTCACAGTAATGTGCTACAACGTTCTTTGTGACAAATATGCAACGAGACAGCTGTATGGTTACTGTCCTTCCTGGGCTCTCAACTGGGAGTATAGGAAAAAAGGCATAATGGAAGAGATCACTAGCTGTGATGCTGACATAATCAGTTTGCAGGTATGCAAGCCAGGAAGTCCTTAAGAGGTGTACATACTTTTATTTGTCGTTTCCTCACTCCTTGATTCTCACTTGAGCCGGAGGCTTTTTCGGTTTGCCATCTTTGCTGAACGTATCACTTTTATTTGCGCATTGAGGCGTGGGATGAAGGACTGATGAGAGAGAATACATGAGAGCAGCCTTCCTGAAAGGGCTGCATACCAGCATATAAATAGCCTGCCCCATACATGATGTTGGCTGCTCCATGTGATGCTTCAGAGAAAATGATGCCTCATTGCTCTTAAAACATATTTCATGTGTGTGTATATATACAGTGGCATGAAAAATTTTGGGCACCCGTGGCAAACATTTCTGTTAATGTGAACAATTAAGCAAGTGGACCTTAATTAGCCTGATAGGGTAATGGCTTGTACACATTCATCGTTAGGAAAGATCAGGTGATGCAAATGTAAAAGCTTTATAAATACGCAGACCCCTCTGGCCTTGACCCAACAATCAGCAGCCATAGGTTTCTCTAAACAGTTGCCTAGAACTCTGAAACTGAAATTGACTGAAGCCCACGAAGCAGGAGAAGGCTATAATTAGATGGCAAAGCATTTTCAGGCACCAATTTCCTCTGTTCGGAAAGGAATTAAGTAATGGCAGTTAACAGGAACAATGAAGGTCAGAACAAGGTCTGGAAGACCAAGAAAAATATCAGATGGAACTGCTTGTAGGATTGCTAGAAAAGCAAGTCAGAACCTCCGTTTGTCTGCAAGAGACCTCGAGGAAATGTTTGGCAGACACTGGAGACACTGGACACTGTTCAGCAACACCTGTACAAATATGGTCTTCATGGAAGAGTCATCAGAAGTAAACCTCTCCTGCGTCCTCACCGCAAAGTTCAGCATCTGAATTTTGCAAAAGAACATTAAACAAGACTGATGCATTTTGGAAACAAGTCCTTAGACTTACACTTAGACTTTGCTTTATTGTCATTTAGATATACGGGTATATACAGAACGAAATGTCGTTGCATTTACTCGCTACAGTATAAAAAATGTGAAAATATGACATGAAAAATATGAAATATAGACAGTATAAAAAAATGCAATATAGACAATATAACAAATATGCAATATAGACAGTAATATGAAAATATAGACATTGGAAATACAGAATCTGGACTGGACTGGATTTCTGGAAATACAGAATCTGGACAGAATCTGGATCTGAAAAAGTGGCTGTAGTGCTGTAGTGCAATATAGTACAGTCTATGGATTTAGTACAGTCTATGGATTTAAGAGTCTGATGACCTGGGGAAAAAACTATTTTGGAACCTTGTGGTTTTGCACCGGATGCTGCGGAATCATCTTCCGGTGGGCGGAAGTGAAAAAAGTTCATGGTGGGGATGTGAGGCGTCCTTGATGATGTTTCTGGCCCGAGACACACATCGCTGAGGGGCAAAGCCCTGCACAGAAAGAAGGGATTTTCTCAGCTGTTCTCGCTACTCTCCTCACATTCCTTCAGTCAGCAGCAGTACATCCTCCACACCACACAGAGATGCAGTTAGTGAGGATGCCCTCTACAGTACTCCTGTAGAACATAGTGAGGATGGGTGGGGGGCAGGTGGGCTCTCGTCATCTGTCTCAGATAGTGCAGGCGTTGCTGTGCCCTCTTAACCAGAGATGCAGTGTTCACAGACCAAGTGAGGTTGTCGGTGATGTGCATCCCCAGGAACTTGGTGCTGCTAACCACCTCCACGTGTTGTTGATGAGGAGAGGAGTGTGGCTGGGCTGGATCTTCCTGAAGTTCTCGATGATCTCTCACCTCCTCTCTGAAGGCCAGGTTGTGTCATCTCTGATGAGACCCACCACTGTTGGTCAGCAAACTTCACAATATGGTTATTGGCAGTCCTGTGGACCATTGAGGTTAAAATATAACTTTTTGGCCAGAATGAGTAACAGTATGTTTGGAGAACAAAGGGCACAGAATTTCATGAAAAGAACATCAGTCCAACTGTTAATCATGGGGGTGAAGCGATCATGCTTTGAGGTTGTATTGCAGCCTGTGGCACAGAGAACATTTCACGGGTAGAGGGAAGAATGGATTCAATTAAATTCCAACAAATTCTGGAAGCAAACATAACACCATCTGTAAAAAAGCTAAAGTTAAAAGGAGGATAGCTTCTACAAAGGGATAATGATCCTAAACACACCTCAAAATCCACGATGAACTACCTCAAGAGGTAGAGTCACAGTCTCCTGACCTAAACATCATTGAACATTTGTGTATAGATCTCAAAAGGGCAGTGTGTGCAAGATAGCCCAGGAATCTCACAGAACTGGAAGACTTTTGTTAGGAAGAATGGGTGAAAATCATTCAAACAAGAATTGAAAGACTAAGCTACCTACAAAAAGCATTTACAAGCTGTGATACTTGCCAGAGGGGGGTTACACTAGGTGTTAATTATGCAGGGTGCCCAAACTCTTGCATGACTGTGTGTGTGTGTGTGTGTGTGTGTGTGTGTGTGTGTGTGCATACATTTATTTATATAGATAGACAGACAGACAGACAGACAGACAGACAGACAGATTGCTTGATTGACTGATAGATTTGCACAGTTTGGAAACATGAACATTAGGCTAACTGGCTGTTCCAAATTGACCCCAGGTGGGAATGTGAGTGTGAATGATTGTGTATGTGTTGCCCTGTGCTGTAAATAAACATTTAAACCCGGGGTGTCAAACTCATCTATTCAAAAAGGGCAACCATGAAATCTGCATGGCCATATTATTTGTTAACGCGTTTATCCTCTTTTCCTTTATTCGCTTTTCCTTACCTGACAATGCTTGACAGTCTTTCCTGAATCATGAATGGCTAGCAGTTTATTTGAAATAAGTTGGCTCCGCCTAGTGGATGGATGATGAATTACGTTTCATCTTAATAGTTGATGCAAAGAAAGTACAGTAATCATATTCTTTAAAAGCTCTCGCGGGCCACCTTAAATGAGCTGAAGGGCCGGATTTGACCCGCGGGCCTTGAGTTCGAAACCTGTGCTTTAAACATAACTTTAACAATGATTGCATTTTCCTTTCATTTCTTTATGGTGCTTCTTCAGCTCATGTTTTCTGCCCTCAGTCTGTTGATACTGTTTCATGTAGGAGGTGGAAACGGAACAGTACTACACATTTTTTCTGGAAACTCTAAAGGAGCGGGGATACGATGGGTATTTTTGTCCAAAGTCTCGTGCCAAACTCGTGTCTGAGCAGGAAAGGAAGCATGTGGATGGCTGTGCCGTGTTCTTCAAAACAGAAAAGTAAGTCTGCCTGTGTTATTATGGAATTATTTTTCAGGGGTGTGAGGGAGGCAGGATGTCCCAGTTTTTAAAAAAAAAAAAAGGTTTTTAAAATATTATTATTATGATCATTATTATCATCTTCAATATTATTATTATTATTTTAGATTTGCACTGGTTCAGAAACACACAGTAGAGTTTAATCAAGTGGCCATGGCCAATTCTGAAGGCTCGGAGGTCATGCTGAATCGGGTGATGACCAAAGACAATATCGGAGTAGCCGTGCTGCTAGAGGTGAAGAAAGAGCTGTTTGCTGCAGGTAAGCATGAAACTTGGCATAGACCAGTTGCTGTGTTGTGATGTGGTTATTTTAATTGAGAGTTTCAAAAGAAAAAAAAAGACTAGCACAGATCTGTACAGTGTTTGAGCAATACACCTGGGAACACCTATGCACCTACTCATTCATGAAATTAACTAATCAGCCAATCATGTGACACCAGTTCAGTGCATAAAGTCATACAGTGTTCACATCAACCAGGGGATCCAAGAGAAACTGTATGATTTCAGTTGGTTTATTTACTGGGGTTTTTACCACATCAGTCTTTAGTGTTAAATTGTTTATTAAAGAAAAAAAACCCTAGTGAGCCGCAGTTCTGTGGACATTAACACATTTTTGATGAGGGAGGTCAACGCAAAATGGACAGATTAGTTTGAGCTGAGAGAAAGATTACAGTATCTTAGATGCCCACTGTGTAGAATTGTGGTGAGCACAAAAGCAATTGAGAATGCACATCACGTGGATCATTGCGGAAGATGCGCTACAACAGCAGAAGACCATGTTGGGGTCCATGCCTGTCAGCCAAGAACAAGGCTGGGGCTGCAGTGGATGCAAGCTCTCAAAACCAGACAGCTAAAGATTGGAAAAGGATAACCTAGCCTGATAAATCTCAGTTTCCACTGATGCGCTCTGATGGAAGGGTCAGAATTTGGTCCGTGGACCCAACCTGCATCGTGTCGGAGGGTTTAGTGGACTTTCCTGTCAGCTGATAAAACATCTCTGGGATGTAGTAGAAGAAATTTGCTGCATAAAAGTCCTAAACATTTTTCAGGAATTGCGTGAAGCAATCAGGTCGACATGGGCCAGAATCTCAAAGGTATGTTTCCGTTATATCAAGAATTAAGGATGTTTTGAGACAAAATGGAGGCCCTGTGCAATATTTGTATATTGTTCATAAAATGTTTAGAGAGTGTATCATGACTCTCCACAAATGGCAGTAAACAGTTGAAAGTTGTACATAGCAATAAACAAGTAGACTTATTTTGTACATTTGGGCTGCTAATGTTGTAGTTGTTGTATCCACTAGATGGCAGTAAATAACAAATTTGAAATTTCTTATCAAAACTAATGACTCTCGTTCTAATTTTAGGATGAATTGGAAAATGTTTATGGACTAAATCTCTTGCAATATATTGCAAAAGTGTGTGGACACCGAACCAGTCATGCTCATATGTACCTGTTAAGTTGCTGCCTGTTATACATGGTTCACATGGGTCACAGAATTTATGGAATATTATATTAAAATATTTAAAGGGTTGCTCTAGACCATCTTACTCACAGTTTAATGTGTTGTGCATATTGAGTTTCTGCTTATCACAGGTTGCAAAGAGTGCAAAGTTTTTGAGTTACTCAGACCAGTCTGGCCATTCTTCTCTGAGTTCTCTCATTAACAAGATGTTTCAGTCTGGAGACTCTACTCACAGGATGGGTTTTGTTTTTTACACCGTTCAGTGTAAACCATGAGATTGTTGTTTTTGAAATCTTTAAGGCAGCGTTCACTCTGGATAAGAATTATCTGGATTTGGAAAGCTTATATTTTGCGATCCAGGATCAGGTCTTACTTTTATGCTGGTTTTTCAAAGCAACATGGGTTAGATCACTCTGATCTAGATACGAACTTATCGAGATTGCTAAATCTGTATTACTCTAAATGGATGTAATCACAATGCAGACTGCTAGCTATGTACATAACTGCAGGAAATATAGCAAATGTGTTTAAGTGTTTTTTTATGAAGAGACAGAAATCAACACACAGCTCAATTACGAAAAAGAATCATGGCTGTAATATGCTTTCCCCAGGCTTTACATGCATCTCCAAGTGCGCTGTCTTGTCCGACTGTCTTGGTAGGAAACAAAAAGTTTAGGAAACATCTAAAAGTACCCGGCTTTCTGAGTAAGCCGCCGTCTCTTAATGGCATCTATGGTTGAGAATACAAAATCACTGGAGCAACACCAGGAACTGTTTACACAATTTCACTTTGAGAATGCTGATATTAAGTACATATTGCAGACCTTGTTAGAAGTTTAAACACAGGGTCACTGTCTGTCTATGCAAGAACAGGGTCTTTTTTGCTCTGCACTTTTATGCATTGCGGACTTCATGCCAAGTTCTTGGTGACATCATAGGAGTGGACATATCTACTATGAGTGTATTTACACTGAGTGGGAACGTTAGCATTCAGCTCACAAAACACAAACCTGGACTGGAAAAGGGAAAAGCTGTTGTCAGTCAAATGTACAAATAGATTCAACATGATATAACATGATAGCTTTTTTTAAAGACTGTGGGAAGAATGGAATAGGGAACCCAATATTATGAATTGTGTGACTTGTTACAGGCCTAACACGTACAGTTTGATACCTATGAATATTTGATTTAATCCTATATGCAAAATTAAATCTGATGACTTGTGAATAAGTCTCGGTTTAATATGACACAACTTATTTTGCCAGTAGAGTGACAAATTTTATGATTCAGGGAAGTGGTGGCACAGTGGTTAAGACTG
>JAOUQZ010000027.1:7918401-7932605 GCA_028564935.1 Neosilurus hyrtlii
TTTTTATTTATATATATATATATATATATATATATATATATATATATATATATATATATATATATATATATATAAAAGGAAGTTTTTTTTTTAATTCAAAGTAAACACGTACAGGCCCTTGAATGTAGGGCAGAATGGAGTATTATGTACTAGGGGGTATTATAAGTCATTATGACTCTGGTAAGTCTGTTGGTGCTGTAGATACCGTGCTTCCCTGCTTTGATCACATGAGTAGTCAGCTTCCTGTTTTGTGCCATGTGCCTTTCTGTAGAATTCCATGAAAAAAGTGTGTTTTCCACAAACACCCCCCCTCCCCCCAAAAAATAAATCTTGTCATCATAACGGTAAGCACTTCAAGCATTCTTGAAACTGATTTTCCAAAAATCTAAACTTTTCAGAAACAATTTAGTAGATATTGGTTCATAAATCAGACATGTTTCACTTGGCAGACAAAAATGGTGGTTGTTGTATTGAGTGTTATGACCTTAGCTATTTATTTATTTATTTATTTTGGAGTTTTGTGTTTTAACACAGTGTGATGTAACCTGGAAATGGGGTATTATAAACTATGGTAGCAACAGATAACACATTTCTGAACTTGGAAGAACTCTTAACTAGAATAAATTTAGGATAAATTAATTTTTAAAAATGCTAAAATTAGCAAACCAGTAACTTTTTATTTTATTTCCGATAAGTTTGATACTCAAGTAAATGAATTTTGTTACTGTCCACTGCTGATAACAGTTTTTTGCTTGAACTGACATTGTTGCAGACAATGGTGGGAGTACTAGCTAGTCCACTCATTTCGCTCGAACACACACACGCACACGCACACACACACGCATACAGCTTTAGTTACTTGCAGTGAAATAATCGTTTCGCAAGCAAGCTTCATGAATTATTCATGCTCATTAATGGGGAAAAGATCTCAGGATTTGTGTCTGATCTCTCATCTGACACGTCACTAAAATGCATTATAAATGCAAATTAAAAATCTTTATGTACAGTATATATGGTAAGCATGTTTTTTTGCTGAATAATCATTTATTTTAAAAGGTTTAATATTTGTTTTTTATTCGGCATGAAAATACTTACTCTGTAGCTGTGTATAATATATTTACATTCAGTAGTGAGTGCTTATACAGGGTTTTGTTTTGTTTTTTTTAATTTACATATAGTTTTTATGCACATTGCTAACATTGGTCTGTTACGTTTTATTGATTGTTAACCATCTGGTGTCTAGTGTTTGAGTACATCTGAGTTACATCAATCATTTGTTTTTGAATGTAGTCTAATGCCTTTCTCCATGATCAGCTCGTCGGGTTTAAATGTGCTCACTGCAATCAGTGCAGTATATACAAGTCGATTAGTGAAGTCTGTGCCTCTCGCAAAGGCATCCTCATTGAGCCAAGAGAAACGGATCATGGATGAGCACACTCCTGCATCATCCCGAACCCCTGGGAATTCATCTCACTTCGCTTGCACCATCTGCTCACGTGACTCTCACAATGCTGCTCAGCATCACAGCGGCCATCTTGGTCAACACCCACTCAGTTGCAGCGAACACAACCAATCCAGTTAGCTTGAGTGGGGGCTGTGCGGAGTGAGACATAGAGAGAGAGAGAGAGAGAGAGAGAGAGAGTTGCTCCACCACTGAGCTGTTTGCAGCATCTCAATCTTCTTATCCTGCTGATCGAGACTAAACAGCATCTATTCCATGCTTCGGATTTTCTCCTGATTAACTCACTGAGACAAGAGGGGACTTTTTTTTTCTCTTTTCTTTTTTTTTCTTTTTTTTTTTTAAAGAAGCAAAAGCATCCTGTTTAGTTTTGCTGTGGCTGCTGTTTTCACTGGTCCTATCCCATTGTTTCCTCTTCCTCCTAGCTTTCAAGGACTGTTGGTAGGAGGTTGTATTCATTCCTATTTAATCTGTATTCTGCTCTGTATCTGGGCCCCTGGGCAAGGGAGGCCATCATTGTTGTTGTCAGGCCTCACAGCTGAGTCACCATGTCGGATCTGACGCCGCAGAGCGAAGCGCCCACCCCCACCACAGACAAGATCACACAGGCTGCCCGGGAGACCATCTACCTGTGTAACTTCCGTGTGTCTGTGGATGGCGAGTGGCTCTGTCTGCGTGAGCTCAATGACATCTCGCTGACTCCCGAGCCTGAGCCAGCGCATGAAGGTAGGCACTTGCGCCACCATGCTGCTCTGTCAGCTTTCTGGGTAATGTAGTCTTGAAGCGTGAGTGCGGTTTTTTTTTGTTTGTTTGTCATCTCCCGCCCCCTTGATTCTCATCAACAAACCATTCACTGTATTCTTGTGCAATCCTGAGGAAATTGTGGTCATGTTGTAAAAAATTAAGGATAGATTCTCTTTTGTATACATTGAAGAGGAAACCCTGTGGCTCTGCTGTGTTGGCTTTTGTCTTGCTAATGTGTCTGATAATCATTATTGAATTATATTCAGGATTAGTTCCTCTTTGCACACAGAATTGAAATCATTTCAGGTAAACGAATGAGCTAGTTTCTTCTTGCTTGTAAATAAGATTTAGGGATTTTTAAAAAATATTTATCATTACGATGACGTTGTAATCCTTAATCAGAATTGTTGGTTTAGCCAAACAGAAAAATTTCTGCCCCCCCCAAAAAAACTTGTTTTTAACAAAAAAAATGCTAGTTAGAGAGAATTGATTAAACCACTGTAAAGCGTGTAAACCAAGACTTCAATGCTGATCAGGCTCTCAGTTCTTTCCTAAACCTTATAGATTTATATTAAACATAGATATTAAACTTAAACTAATGCACAGACCCTGACTGAGTGAGTTTGTACAAAATTCAATAATTCCTACAAAAACATTGCATATTTTGGCCTGAGATATGCGTGTGCTGTTGGGTCATATGAATTTATGGAAACTTGTGGTCCACATTCATCAATAATTAGATTTCTTTCAAATTCTTAATGCATTTCATCCACAGTTGCATTATTACCTGTATATAACCAGTCTACCGAACAACATTTTCAACAGACATGATGTTATCCTTTTCATATCCTGGTAAACTGTCCTAATTGTCGCTTTTGGAGCAGGTTTATCCTGTTGGCAAAGCAAATACTAGTAGAGTAGCAGTGTACATGTGCTGAATAACCCAATTCCAGTGCAAAATTAGACAATGTGTGTTTCCTGTGTGTCAGTTTTAGTGATCTGTGGGGATCATATAAAGCTCATATCGTTAACCTGTTAATAAACATGCTCAGTGTGTTTGTGTATGGAGTCGTAATTGAAGGGTGGAGATGTTTTCTGTAGCTTTGGGCTGAATTACAGTATCTGTCATTCGAGTCAGATCAATACTCTTAGAGTCTCCATTAAAAAAAAAGCGTGTGTGTATAAGCAACACAATCAGATGCTGAGTTTAAAGGAGCCAAACATAGCACCATCTGTCTCTTTTTCCTTCAGACAAGTATTGATTTAAACCAATGTGCCTCGTGACGTTCTTACACTTAATGTGCAGTGCTGCATTTTTATTTTTCATTTGTTACCACCAATTAAGCTTCCTTTCATTGTTCTCCGCAGAGACATGCAATGCCATGACAGGGGTCAGTTCACATTTATTTATTGCTCCTCACGCATTAACTCGGTGTAGCAACAGTTTATATATGGACAGCTCATGCCTTTGTGCTTTGTTCCCATTTTTAAAGCATTTCTCTCAGTGAGAGCTTCTAATGGCTGGATGTTGCCTGTAATGTACAAAACTACAGCTGCTTTGCTCTATGAGAAAGCGATTTCTCAGTTTTTTATGGATATCAATGTCTTCCCAGAGATATTCAGTTCGACACTGAGTGGATTTTGTTTAATCAAGATGAGTGTTCTCTGTGCGGAAAATGATGGCACTATTTTAAGGCAAATTGATTTTCATTGTATTGATAGAGCGAGGGATGCTATCAGTACGCTTTAGCAAAACTTCTATACGTTTGATTATGTTGTGACTTTGTAGATTAGAAAGGTCTCCAGAACAATAAGGTATTTATTGATTAACAGAAAAACAAACTATATTACAAAAAAAAAACAATTCCATACAAATCTAATGAAATATTGACTGCAAGAATATCCTTCATTTATATGAAATTATTGAATCAAAAAAAGAGATTTACCATCAAACCTTAACTTTTCATATAGTTTAATAGAAAAACAGTATTACATCCTTGAAATTATGACAAGTGAACAGTATTATATAGGAAGAAATTATATTTTGAGTATGCATGGCAGTGTCAAAAAATGAGATAAAAAATTATTCCAACAGCTTCCTCAGCAACAGTCTCTTACTGGTTATCTGTTTTACAACACTCTTTATGCTATTAAGGTCGTAACTTATGAGAGAATTTAAAGGTGTGTGTATTTTACAATGGTGGCACAGTGGCATAGTGTTAAGAACATCTCAGAAAGTTTGTAGTCCCAGGCTCATCAAGGGTGTTTCTGTGTGAAAGGTTGCATGTTTTCCATGTGCTTGCCTGAGGATTTTTCAGGTTACCTGCCATAGTACCAATACATGCACATTGGACATGCACATTGGGCACATGTGGCTGTTCCAAATTGCCCCTAAGTGTGAATGTGTGTATGTGTGAATGTGTGTGTCTGTGTGTGTGTGTGTGTGTGTGTGTGTGTTGGCCCTGCAATGGACTGGTGAGCTGTCCAGGGTGTTGTGCCCTGCCTTCACCCAGAGTTGGCTGTGATAGGTTCCAGCCTCCCCCAAAACCCTTAGATTAAGCTGTTCGGCAGATGGATGGATTGATGGATAGATAAATGTTATGACAGACCAGCACGTTTACTTTTTGTGGCTTTAGGTGGTTGGACCTAAGCAAAGGTTTTTAGTGTTTCATTTGTGGCTGGTTAAAGATAAAAGTCAAAAAGTGTAAATATCGGTCAGATTTTGAATGATGCCAAAATGGAGGCGTCCAATACACGATTTTTACAGAAAGATTAAAAGATTGCTGTTGTAAGAAAATCAATGACGGACATATGCAATTTGTAATGTTGATTATTTTTCTTTAACCGCATGACCCACTGTGTTTAATTCCTCTTCTGCAACAGCAGGTTGCCAACACTAACAATTTGTACCCATTAAAGAATGACGGTTGACCTGTCATATTTTTTATCCATTTCTAACTATATTTCATGATGTGGAATGTAAGTGAAATTAGTTATTTCCTGTTGTACCTTATATTACTGCAGCTAGAACTTCATTTCTGGCCTAGCAACTTTTCTCTAATGGCAAAAACTGCAGATGCTCATATTATAGGGAGAAAGCAAAGCACATTAAAAAGCCTTGAAGGAAACTGCTTTACCTCTGATTGCCGACACTGAAGACTCCCTTCAAAAATGTTCCATAAAAAAAGCAGCTCCTCACCAAATTAGCATGCATTAATACAACTATTTTTTACAACAAACAAACAAACAAAAATCAACACTAATCCGTTGTAGTAATCAGAATACATAACTGGGAATAAGTAATTGTTATTCAC
Source organism: Neosilurus hyrtlii (assembly GCA_028564935.1). Taxonomy (NCBI): domain Eukaryota; kingdom Metazoa; phylum Chordata; class Actinopteri; order Siluriformes; family Plotosidae; genus Neosilurus; species Neosilurus hyrtlii. Next base: position 7,923,919 of record JAOUQZ010000027.1, read on the forward strand.
CTCAGGCTCTATGAATATCGCTAAATAGACTGTTCCACCAAGCTTGAGGCGAATAATTATTTTAGTATATACTACACGTTACAGAAAGCAAGTTTAAATGGTGTTATGGATTATTATTATTAGGTATACGGTATAGGTAATGGATAATTAACAATTCTACTACGAAGGCGAGGTGGATCTCATTGTATATCCAATGCAGTGACATCCACCGAGCATGAGGTGCATAATTGTTTTAGTATATACTACATAGGAACATAAGCAAAAAAAACAAAACAAAAAACTGGTACACTAAAACAAGATTATGATTTAATTCTTACATTGTTTAAATCATGACCATTGCATGGGAATGCTGTGCACACATACTTTGTTCTTTATGTTTCTGCATAGTATAAAAAATACACTATATGGAAACATAAAGAGACACAAAATAAAATAAGTTTTTTCTAGATTATGTTTACATATTTTAACCATGACAGAGGGAGGTCAGGTGGCCTGCACTTCTAGCTGAGCTAAGTGATATGTAGTTAATGGTTTCCTTCGAGTTTACTCATTCATATTTTAGTACATACTAGACACAGTGAACGCAAGAAAAACAAACTAAAATGAGAAAGCCTGATAATGATGGCGCCGCCTGCCCTCTCTCAAGTGACCGTGACTGTTATTTTGATTTAAGAGTTATGCATTCTGAATGCCTTTAATCCCAAGATCACAGACCAGTCAGGTCGTACTGTTCCTGTGTGGTATATACTAAGTTAAATGACATTTCATCGGGTCACTCCTGTGCTGTGCAAAATGTTTGATTCATTTGTAGTTGATTTAGTCTACACTCATGAAATGCATGAAACACAAACAATTTCTTTTTTTTTTTTTGTTTCTGTATTCCTTTCCATTGTTCTTTGCAAAGACTCATGGGAAGATTTCACAGAATTGATGGAACAAATGCAAATGCTTGATGAGTTCAAAGGTGCGTATCGCGGCATCGCTTCCTCCCTTCACTCCACCTCCTCAGGCATCATTTGAACACCATAGCAGCTGTGTGAAGTAGCCAATGAGGCCTGCTCTTCTCAGTCATTAGTAACATTTTTCTGAACACTGCTCCGCACAGCTACCGTCAAGCCTGAGTATTCATCGGCTGTCTCTGTCATGCTTGTTTACTGTCTCTTATTCTGTTTTTAGATTTCTGTTAAATGTCTAGATCAGCTTGTTTCTCTTTGTCTGTTTTGTCGGATTCTGCTACTCTATCTGCCATACCCATTGTCTCTGGCTGATTCCTCCTGTCACTTGCATGGTGTTGTAGGCATTTCACACTTACTCACTCCAGTTCCCCAGGGCACTGCACTTATAATTAGTTCCTGCAGGCCTGATGTTTATTTTTGTTGTTGTTGTTTGTCTCAAGAATATTCTGTAACCTCATCTGACCTTTCATACTGCAGCACTTCCTGTCTGCTGAAGATGGAGGGTGTAAGTGTGATTTAAACTGGCACTGAGTTGTTCTAAAAACATTTTTAATTATTATTATTTTTAATTTTTTTGTTTGGGTTTTTTTTATTTTTATTTTTTTTGGTATTGGTAGAATCCGGGGTGGGTTTTTTGGGGGGGTTTGTTATTTTATTAAATTTATTTATTTTCTGATCTCTAATCACTTTGTTATGAATGAGACCTGAAAACATTTGTCTGACACCAGACCTTAAGGTTGGTTTATGCTTCCGTGGAATCAAATTCCCTGTCACTTTCAGTATTCAGTAATCAAAAAACCAAGAATTGAATGTGTGCTTGATCTTGTTATTTGCCTTTTTGTTTCAGCAAAACACTGATGACAGCGGGTAAATTGGGTACATCATTTGATGAGCCGAGGCTGCATTTATATGAGACTTAAAACTTAAACTGTTACATTTGGTTTGAGTAGGAATTAAATCTTTTTTTCTAAATAAAGAGTATAATTTTTCGTAAACACTGGAGCTTTTTGACACCTGTTATTGTAACATATGGTTATTAATTATCTTTCAGATATCATGGTTGTTTGAACTAATCACTGAATATGCATTGCCATCTGTTATATCTGTTGTAATTTCTTATACTTATTACTCAAGTTGAAGTTTAAGAACTAATATGGCTGGTGAGTAGAAATGAAAAGGGAAAAAGTACTGTATGTACTGCTTCGTTCCGTTATATTGTGCAAATTGAACGTCGGATGCAAATTGTTCTATTGTGAGTTTTCCTTCCAAGTCAACAGCTTGCTATCATTTTATTTGACACTAGTGCCTTATAATGTGCGATGTGGTGTTTCATGTGCCCTCAGATCCCAAGGACCCCATCGCCATCGAGAGGCTTAACCTGATGAACATGGCCAAGCTCAGTATCAAGGGTCTGATTGAGTCAGCTCTCAACCTGGGCCGCACACTGGACTCGGACTACGCGCCACTGCAGCAGTTCTTTGTCGTGATGGAGCACTGTCTGAAACACGGACTCAAAAGTATGTTGCGTAATTCAAGACACAAGTTATTTCATCTTTCTTTAATCTTTTGTATTGCCCATGTACAGTGCTATTTGGTTTTTATGTCTAAACTCTTTATACATCAAAGGCAAGAAGACGTTCCTCGGTCAGAATAAGTCGTTTTGGGGTCCTCTGGAGTTAGTGGAGAAGTTGACTCCAGAAGCGGGTGAAATTACAGCTAGTGTCAAAGACCTTCCTGGCCTCAAGTAAGCCAGGTTTACTTTATATAAATGTGTTTTCTGTCATAATCCCTGGCACTGATTAGGACTCTTCCTTTAGAACTCCTTTAGGAAGAGGCAGAGCATGGCTGAGACTGGCTCTTATGCAAAAGAAACTCTCGGACTACATGAAGACCATCATTAACAGAAAGGACCTTTTAAGGTGGGATCTAATGTGCAAGCTTGTATAAGAAAAGACAAGTTTCATGGCATTCTGCTTCAGAAGACTTTTTTTTCCTCCTTAGTGAGTTTTATGAGCCCAATGCTCTGATGATGGAGGAAGAAGGAGCAGTAATTGCTGGACTGTTGGTGGGACTCAATGTTATTGATGCAAACTTGTGTATGAAGGGAGAAGACTTGGACTCTCAGGTACTTTATTATTTTATATACTGTCCATAAAGTATCCTAACCATATGATTTAATGTAGATCAGCTATTATGACATGCTGAGGTGATTGAAGGGGCAAGCTGGATTTTGGACATTTTTGTGAGATGTTCCATGTAATGGGCAGACCACTTACCCATGCACCTTTGGGGTCAGACTCTGTGTCCCTTTGTCTCTTTGCTACAGTGTCCTGTCAGTGTTTAATGTAACCTACACACTCTGTGACATCATAACCTACTTACTGATCTGTGATGATGTCACAGGGAGGGGTATTACCACCCTGGGACATTCCATCCACAGAGGTTTATGTACTGCTTCAAGGTTCAAACTGTAGAGACTCACCACAACCTCTTAATCCTATTAGGGTCATAGGGAGGCTAGAGTCTATCTCAGCTGACACTGGGCGAAGGCGGGGTACACCCTGAACGCAATAAACTTTATTATATTTCTGGTCCAGGTGGGGTGTGTGTGTTTGACCTTTTCTTATTTTTGCAGGTTGGTGTGATCGATTTCTCCATGTATCTAAAAGACGGTGGTCACAGCAGCAAGAGCACCGAGGGGTGAGTTGATATTAATTGTGCCTTGCAATATAAATGGGGTGCTTTCTGACAGTTTGAGCATTACTAATTAATTTTTGTATATTTCAAATCATCCTATTGTAGTGATGGACAAATCACAGCAATCCTTGACCAGAAAAATTATGTTGAGGAGCTCAATAGACATTTAAGGTAGAGTCACTGCTTCAGCTATTCTTATGGTTTATGATTTGTTTGGCCTTGTTTGCCTAACCTGTATATCATGCCCTGTTTATTTTTCCTTCTTGACAGTGCTTCTGTGAATAACCTACAGGCCAAAGTGGATGCCCTTGAAAAGTCTAACACAAAACTTACAGAGGAGGTGTGTATTAATATTTTAAATCCAACAGTATGATCCACTGTCTAATAGATAATATATAATATAATTATATAATATAATTATATATATAAAATATATTTAAAAAAACAAAAACATATGTATATGTGTGTGTGTGTGTGTGTGTATGTATATGTATATATATATATATATATGTATGTGTGTGTGTGTGTATGTATGTATATGTATGTATATGTATATGTAGTGTGCCAGAAAACCAGTCAGTATCTGGTGTGACCACCATTTGGCTCACGCAGTGCAACACATCTCCTTCTGTGAAGAGCACACCTCTCCAATGTGCTAGACGCCATCAAATGTTAGCATTTGCCCACTCAGATTGGTTACGATGATGAACCTCAGTCAGGTCAAGACAGACGAGTTTCTGACAGTTTGTGCAGAAATTCTTTGGTTATGCAAAGCGATTGTTGCAGCAGCTGTCCAGGTGGCTGGTCTCAGACGATCTTGGAGGTCAAAATGCTGCATGTGGAGGTCCTGGGCTGATGTGGTCTGTGGTTGTGAGGCCGGTTGGATGTATTGCAAAAGTCTCTGAAACGCCTTATGGTAGAGAAATGAACATTCAATTCATGGGCAACAGCTCTGGTGGACATTCCTACAATTAGCATGCCAACTGCATGCTCCCTCAAAACTTGTGACATCTGTGGCATTGTGCTGTGTGATAAAACTGCACATTTTAGAGTGGCCTTTTATTGTGGCCAGCCTGAGGCACACCTGTACAATATTCATGCTGTCTAATCAGCATCTTGATATGCCACACCTGTGAGGTGGATGGATTATCTCGGCAAAGGAGAAGTGCTCACTAACACAGATTTAGACAGGTTTGTGAACAATATTTGAGAGAAATAGGCCTTTTGTATACATAGAAAAAGTTTAAGATCTTTGAGTTCAGCTTATCAAAAATGGGATATAATATATATATATTATATATATAAAATGGCTCTGTTCCATTGTTCAGTTTTTCGGAGTCTTCTATTTGTGTCCTTATAGTATTCTTTGCCATTTTATAAAGTGGCAAGATGTTTGTTGGGAGAAAAAGTTGGAAGATACTGTTCCACTACAACTAAATCTCTTGTCTGTTTTTTTTTTTCAGCTTGCAGTTGCAAACAACAGAATCATCACCCTGCAAGAGGAGGTTGAGAGAATGAAGGAGGAAAGCTCCTACCTTGTGGAGTCCAATCGCAAGGTATGCCGTTGTTACTTTCTTTTCTTCACTTCACTTTAAACATATAATTAAAACACACTTTTATGTGCTTCTTGAAGTCACTGAGACCAGATGGTGCAGCAGACGGCCAGGTACTCGGAGAAACTCGAAAGCAGCTCAAAGAGGAAACTCAGCTCAGACTGGTCAGTTAGATCTTGCCCTTATTTATCCAGTGTAGGACTAAGACAAACAATGACATATTATTCTGATGCCTTGTGTATAGGATGTGGAGAAAGAGTTAGAGGTGCAGATCGGGATGAGGCAGGAAATGGAATTGTCTATGAAGATGTTGGAGAAGGATATTTGTGAGAAGCATGATGCGTTAGTGGAGCTCAGACATCAGCTAGATGATCTGCGTAGAATCAACCACGAGCTCTCCCACAAGACCCAGGTACAAGAGTTTACTATTCACCAGTGTGTATAACTCTGCTTAGTTTACATGGGAATGGCACAATATTATTGGTTCCCTATCTCAGTATAATTAAAAATGATGCACTGAAGGTCAGGTGAACGTCTATTTAATTTCGTGGCTTCAATCGAACCCAAGGTGCAAATTTGTTTTAGTGTATAATACACAGGAACAGAAGCAAAAAAAAAAAAAACACATTAAAAATTAGATTTTTTTTTTTATATATATTGTTTTATAATTATTATTATTTAAAAAATATTTTTTCATGACAGAAGCAGGTGAGTTTGAGTGCACACCTTTAAGAGTTTTACACCAACCCATCACTGATTGTTTTGCTATAACAACATGCCCTGTCCTGCTTTATTTTTCTACAGCAAAACTCCTATAATTGAGAAGACGTTTGTGCAGCTTATCAAATGCAGTATAATGTTTCTCATGTATGTATTCTGGTGCATTGCAGAGCTCAGAGACCAGTGTGAAACAGAAGAGTGAGGTCATCAGTCGCTTGGAAGACAAAACAAACCAGATGGCAGCCACTATTAAACAACTGGAGCACAGGTGAGAGCTCATGTACCTGTTCACCTACACCACCCATGTTGAAATCTACTCCAATTTTATTTTTGTAGCCACTAATGCATGTTAGGGTCCACATAAATATTTTTGCTCTATGCAATTCAATTGCTCGATTTCAATTTTTGCACTCACCTGTTCTTATAATAACTCCTCTTTGCCCTATGTCTCTTGTTGTTTTGCTTTGTTCTTTCATTTTGCATCCTTTTCATATCATCCCTTTTCCCCTTTCTTATATTTGTCAGCGAGAAAGACATGGCCAAGCAAGCACGGAACTTGAATTTGGCTGCAGGAAAACTGCTGCAAAAGCAACAATAGATCATTTGCAAACTCCTAATAATAGTTTTATTAATACATATCCTAAAGTTGATTTTGCATATCATAGAAACAGCTAGGGTATTTATTTTCTAACAGGTTGGTGATCTGTTGAGGTTCCTTTTTCTTCCCTCATGAACTACCATTTTTTGCTTCTACTGTGCATATCACACTCCAGATGAGCTACTCTCTTAGGCTTTCCTGCAATTTTTTTGTGATTCACCAGACACAACATACAGCAGTTTCAGATAGTGTGAGAAAGACTCAAGATATGCTTACTACACAGCAGCTTTTTATTGTTTGATAATTTCTTGGGTCCTGAGTTTATATATGTGTAGGACGTGGTAACAAAACAACGCATCTCTCTTATCGTACAGTGTATCTCTTTACTCTTTGAATAACCGAACTTCAGGATGTTAGAATGAAGGCTTTGGCTATCAAAAGCTTGAACATAGTAACAGTATCTGATTGAACCATTAGTTATAAAGGTAATTACTACCATTAGTTTTTGCAAAGTCTGCCTTTTTAAAATACTCCTCCTGACCAATTTTTAGCTTTGTCTTTTGGCCAGACTCATGTTTTGTTTTTTAAACCCTGTGATACTGCAAAAATGAAATGGACCTGGATCAGTGCCCATTTGCCTGAGTGAACTTCACTATACTAAAGAAGGCTCCTGTGTGTATATTATGCAATTGCAAGCGCAACCTTGTACTCAGGAGGGTCTAGTGGCAAGTTTTACTTTGGTAGAAGATCATAAGCCTAAGTAGCATTCAAGTGTGAGGTTAGCTTCACCTGGAACAGGTTGCAGATGTGATGTTGGTGAAGGATAAAGCCGAATGTAAAAGCTGTGATCCATTATTAAGTCCTGAAATAAATTCTTCAAGGTTGCCTTGGATGAGGTTATTCTGTCAACTGCAGTTCAGTGATGAAAGTGTATGTGGACTTTACCAATCTATGTTAAATGTAGTACAATAGCATAATAAAAATCAAATTCAACACTTGAGCTTCCTTTACTTTATTTGGGTTTCTGTGTATACTGTACAAGTACTACATTTATCCCTTTGATTTTTTTTTTTTACTGCTTGTTTTAGTCTCTCAGTTAATTTCGGTTTGACATTATTGAGATCCTCCCTGTCATGGCATTTTAGTTTTCATTTTTTTTTACCTCATTAAGTTCATCTGGCTCAACTACAGATCTAAACAGGCTGAGAAGCAGAGGGACCTCGCTGAGGAGGCGAACAAGCTCTTCAAGCAAGACTTTGGAGACAAAATTGTGAGTCTTCAGCAAGAAGTGGAACATTTACAAAAGCAAAGGTATGCCGCACTCTGCATTGAAAAGTGATATTGATAGAGGTGATAAAGACCTAGTGCCTCAATTTCTGTGTAGTGCTTTTTGAATTGAGTATAGTCTAAACCACTAGTCATTTTTACTTTTTTGTTTTATTTGGATGAATGGAAGGATGGACCAGACAAATAACCATTCAAATATTCAAGAAAACAACTTTTTGAACACAACACAAATCTTGTAAGCCACAGACTTAATCCTGTGTATGGCTTCTTTTGGTGCAGAAACAGTTTGGAGCAGGAGCTGAGGAAGGAGCGAGGGAGGCGGGGTAGTCAGCATTCAGATACCCAGCTGGGACAGACCCCTCCAAGCAGAGACGTCAAGCAACAAGTGGAGGACATGAAAAAGGTGACGGTTCCTCTTAAAATAAACTTGGCATTTGGTAACTGCAGAATTGTTTTTGTTTTAAGTAATTGTTATTAATTCATTCATTCATTTATTCGTATGTCTGTTTGTTCAGGAGCTGGAAGCTGTCAAAAAAGAGAACAACACACTTCGAAATGTACTAGAAGAGAAAACAAGTCTCAGTTCCAGTTTGTAAGCCTTTGTTTCTTCTAGCATACACTAGCGTATGATGACTTCAACACAGCAGATTATGGTGGAAATGTTCCAAAATACAAGTAAAATTTGTTTTTACTAAAACTAATTATTATTTTGTGTTGCGCAGGTCACTTTCCCATGAAGATGAACAGGTACAATACAGTTGTATTTAAGACCTGACACACAGTAAACTTCGATGTAGAGATTTATATGTGTGTGTGTGTGTGTGTGTGTGTGTGTGTGTGTGTGTGTGTGTGTGTGTGTGTGTGTGTGTGTGTGTG
>JAOUQZ010000027.1:7949813-7959952 GCA_028564935.1 Neosilurus hyrtlii
CCATATATACCGGTACTGTGTATCCCCTTACTTCCCGTATATACCAGTACTGTGTATCCCCTTACTTCCCGTATATATCGGTACCGTGTATCCCCTTACTTCCCGTATATTCTGGTACCGTGTATTTCCTTACTTCCTGTATATACTGGTACCGTGTATCCCCTTACTTCCCGTATATGCCAGTACTGTGTATCCCCTTACTTCCCGTATATACCGGTACCGTGTATCAGCTTACTTTGGTATTGCATGCAGAGGTGTATTGTACTCTGTTCACCTTGCTGTATAGAATCAGTATGTTTTCATGTGCTGTTACACGTCGGATTGTAGGCCTTCTATCTGGTTGGTGAACGGGCATCAATATTTCAGGTTCAGGATTTAAAGATGGACTTGTTTTGACTCTCCTGTTCATGATTAGTTTTTCTTGATATTTGTATTAAATAAGTCGCTGCCCATGCATATCAGAATACTTTATTGATCGTGGAGGAAATTGTGTGCACACACAAAATAAACATACTTTTATCCTTTTTTTAGTTTTATCTTGTGTTTTTTGCTCATCTTCCTTTAATTCTGCATTTTAATTCTCTAAATGCAGCACTTTGTTAAGCATTGCTGTTGTATTTAAAGTGCTTTATAACTAAGATGGTATGGGGAAGAAATCTGATCTGGCCCTTGTCATCAGTAGGATAGAGTATTTTTGGCAAACGTGAAGTTTTGCAGAACTTTTATCCACCCCATAAAACATTACTGAAGTAATTAAGAAACACAAGAGTTGTGCTTTTAAGCTCCGCTTAATCTATATATTAGCATTTAATTTCTAAAGCCTGGAGGAAGTGTGCCATTTCTTACTGTTCCAGTATAAAAGATTCATTTCGAAGCTGCGCTTGGCAATAAGATTTCGTATCCTCATATGAATAAGATGCTTTTAAAGAACACGGGTGGGTGGGTCCATCCAGAATCTCCCCCACAGTCAGATAATGTTTATCTGCCAAAATTTACTCATCAATAGTTTGTAGGGGAAGTATAGTCTATATTTGGGCTGCAGTGTAACAAATGTTCTTGTTTTTGTTTGTGCTTCCGATGAACAGTAATCGCACATCGAAGACTTTTAAACCGAAGAAGAACATTCCAGAGGGCTCGCATCAGTACGAGTTGCTGAAGCATGCCGAGGCAACGCTGGGCAGCGGCAACCTGCGCATGGCTGTCATGTTGCCAGATGGAGAAGACCTCAATGAATGGGTGGCAGTAAACAGTAAGCTGTGTGTGTGTGTGTGTGTGCAGCACTTCTCTACACTTTTGTTTTTGATATTTAGGTATTAGATTTCCAGCTATGATCTTTGATGTACCTGTATAGATTACACTGATGAATTCTTGATTCTGATTGGTGTTTGATTACTGATTGATTACTCTCTTTGAGAGTAATTCCAGCTGCGCATCAGATCAGAGGTTTATATTAATACACTGTCATTGTTGCAGTAATATAACCAGCTATTCACATGGGTGCTCCATATAAGCAAAGACTAATAGTTAACAGATTTTTTTATTATAAAAGAAAGAAAGTGTAATCATTGGCAATGCTTTCTGTAATTAGTCTCGTGTGGCAGCGGTTGGTCTCGGTCAGTATTGTTTCCATTAGAAGAGTTTTCAGGACAGAAGTTTCTCAGGAACGAGACGAGCTGCTTTTTTTGGTCTTGAGAGGCTGCCGAGGGAGCGATTATTTATAGATGTTAAACCATAAGCGTCCACGGGAACCAAGTTAACTGAGGGCTGTTCCACAATGTTAAATATGTACTACATGGGAACGACGCAATCTGATTGTCTACTATCTGGTGATTAATAAACAGTTATGCACTAAAGGTGAGGGGGATGTTGTAGAATATTCCCCAAGAAGCAACGTCAGGAGGGGAATATTTATTTTTGTAACATCCCTTGAGCCTGAGGTGCATAATTGTTTTAGTATTTGCCACATGGGAACTTTGGTTAAAAAGGACATTATTTTATTTAGTGTGTTGTTTTATTTATTTATTTTGTGTCATTACAGCAGATGATGAGGTCTGCACTCGTGTGTGTTTATCAGATTAATCATTGCAAGTCTGTGAGGTGAGAGTAATTCGGTGCTGTTCAAGAGCAAGCAAATAACTCTAATGTGACTTATACATGTAAGTTAGCTCAAAAGTTCATTCACAGCCTGAATACATTTTCAGAATCGAGGGACATTGCAGTGAGATGTTCTATTGTCCGAAGGAGCATTTGCACCATCCAGTCTTCTGTAGTTTTTTGTTCTCTAAACAGCTCAGCCATAGGCCCGATAAGCTTGTGGCCGTGGCGATGCAGCGTCTGTCTGTCTGGCTGCCCGGTGCCCGTCCACAATTTCGAAAAAGCTTTTTCTCCTTTATTTCTTGACCGATTTCCATTTTGTTTTGTTTTATCTGATAGGGCCAGGTGTGTGCTTTCAAACCTCCAGAATTTTTTTATTCAGTAATTATGCAAATTTGTGTAAATTAAACGGTGCTTGTTTTCCTTTGTTTACCGATTTGAATTTGGTTTGTTGTATCTGATAGAGCTAGATGGTCCATTATAATGGTCAGGTCTGTGCCTCCTTCTGTTTACTTCTATACCCACAGGTCTTAACACACATTTCCCCCAATTTCTTTCTTTTACCTGCAATATTAAAAATGTTTATAGAAATTTACCCAACATGTTTGCCCTCATAAATATATTAATCAAATACGGTATGACACAGCTCAGCCATAGGCCCGATAAGCTAAATTCTATGATTCCTGTCCCTATAAATATTCAGCCAAATTCCTGCACTTGGTCAAAATGGCATCATTTTATCTTGCATGTGTGCCAAATGCGCACTACGCCAGTGACACTCTGGTTTAACATAATTTTTATTTGTGTGATTTAACAGAAAAGTACATTTAATAAAACAATGAATGACACAGCACTGGGCATATTGAAAAACATAAGGCTTGGCCCCAGAAATACGGTCATTACCTCATAGATTACTAAGTTGTTCGGCTTTATGCTTTCACTTTTTCTCTTACATCTGACACTGAAAGGATTTCTTAAAATGTGCCCCAGCAGCTTGAGAGCAGCTAAGAAATGTACTTCTATTGTAATATAGTCTGTGACTATATTGGTTTAGGAATTAGGAAAGTGCTGGGCCTGTTTCATAGTGACTTTCTCAATTCAGCTCTACGCTAGACCTGTTTATAATTCACTGGATATTTTGTATTAATACCCAATATAGCTGAGGCAGGAGCTCAGTGCTGTTGGTTCAGTAGAAGAATTTTAGGTACCTGGCACGGTAATGGAAATGGTATAATGAAATGACCATAATATGGAAAAAAGTCACATACTCTGTGTGCACAAATGTCTCCTGTGCCTGTTTATGCATTTATGTGTGGTATCTAGTGTCAAAGGCCTTTATACTTACATCACCCCCCGAAGCTGCCAAGCTCTTTAAAGGTATGTGCAAGATCAGACTCTTAAAGGGACATTTAAAAGTACATGGTCAGCACATTAAAATTTCCCCCGACCCACTGTGTAATAATGTGTATCTCTAAAGGTCACATGGCTATTTGCAGCTCTGAACTTTCAACAGTTTCTTTTTTAAATAAATTCAAATTCATTTTAGTTTAATTTAAATTTAAATCGTACACAGTAAAATATGTAGTGAAATGCTTAGTACGACTGTCCTAAAATGTGAAGAATAAGCTCTCAAAATAGGAAGAAAAGAACAATAAGTATAACTAAAACTAAAGGATTTTATAGTTAAAGCTCAATATAAAAATGCAAAAATAGGAAAAAAAAATACAAAAGTATATAAAATGAAATATAAATGCAAATATAATGAAAAATGAAATATATCCGTGTGCAAAGTGACAAGTGTCTGTAAAGTGACAAGTGTCTAGGTGCAACAATCAGCTGAGGTGGATGTTTATGTGTAGGGGGAGAGTCTACAATGTCCAGGTACTAGTGTTCTGGTTCAGGGCCCGAACGGCCTGCAGGAAGAAGCTCCTCCTCATTCGCTCAGTGTTTGCTTTCAAGGAACGGAAACACTTCCCTGACCGCAGCAGAGAGATAAGTCCATTGTTGGGATGGCTGAGGTCCTTCGTTGTCTTCCTGGCTTTGGTCCAGCACCGCTTGCTGTATATAGTGTCATAGGTCAGGAAGCTTGATACAGATGGTACGCTCTGCTGATCGCACCACCCTCTGGAGAGCTTGCCTGTCCTGTTTGGTGCTGTTTCCAAACCACGCTGTGATACTTCCTGTCAGGATGCTCTGAATGCAGGTGCAGGTGAAGGTTTTTAGCACCCTTGAGGGCGGTTTAAAGTCCTTCAGGCGTCTGAGATGAAAGAGACGCTGTTGAGCCTTCTTCACCAGGGTGTTAACATGACATGACGTCCTGCGTGATGTAAACACCTAAGTACTGGAAACTGTCCACTCTCTTCACTGGGGTCGTGTTGATAAACAGGGGCTGGTAATTCCTCTCTTGCTTAGTACTGAAGTCCACTATCAGCTCCACTATCAGATAGTGGACTTCAGTACTAAGCAGGAGAGGAATTATCAGCCCTTGATCATCAACGGGACCCCAGTGGAGACAGTGGACAGTTTTACTGTTGCTAATGTGGAGTAAGGTATGATAGTAGCCAGTTGGAAGCACTGTGGTCATCAGGTTCCTGTAATTAAGAGGCCGCACTTCAAGGGAAATGGATGCTCCATCGTCAGGCACTAGCATAATCAGTTCAAGATTGGTCGGACACCGGTGAAAATGGCTCACGATTCTGGGCCATTGATGGGGAGCGCTCTTTTGTTTTCCTCTTTTGGAGATCGCTGCATCACCGTTCGCCAACCAGCCCAAGATAAGTGTGGGGTCTGTTTGATTTGATTGATTACCACAATTACCAGGGCGTTACATGCTTCACTACTGCAGAAATTGCAGAAGACCATCAAAACTGAGGGGCATGACATGCTCACCAAAGGTGTCTTGCAAGACACTGTCTCAGTTCACAGCTTGCATGTTGCCCAGACAGAAACATGTTCCTGCGGCTATGAAATCCTTCCTCACCGTCCTTACAGTCCCGACCTTGTTGCATCTGACTTCTGTCCAAGTCTTTTTTGAAAGCAAGCATTTCCCTGAAAATAAAAAAACGCTGAATTCCAAGGTCAAGTTGTGGCTTCTGACGCAAAAGGTTAGGCGAGGTCTTCACAGCTGCATGAATTATAAACCTTGGAGGTACCTGTGTAGAGAAAAACTAATGACTGTGCCGAGTTTCGTTCCTCTCAGTCCATGGGAAATGAGTCAATGGAAATCTTAATTGAGCATCTCTCATAAGGGGGTAAAAGGCAGTAACATTATTGACTGACACTTTTTAAATGATGATACAGTACCACTTTAATCATCAAATTTACCGGTAATGGTAAATTACTGGTTACTGGAGCCACCCTCCAGTGCTGTTGTCTCTTTGTCTTTTAATAACATCGAAGTCACGGCAGTGTAACGTGAATTACTGTAAGTGATAGCCTCAGGGAAGGGTGGATTTGTAAAGGCATTCACTTGCTTGAGATGACTGAAGTGTTTAATTTCATCGAATTACAGAGGAACAAGAAAAGATGGGTGTGGCCTCCAGAATAGCTAGAGTATCCTTGATGTAAAAGATACCTTTACTGCAGCTTGGTGATGACAAGCAGGCTAATTTCTTTCTATAGATAACTTGTCCCTATGACAAGCGGTGTATTAAACAGGTAACATTCAATTCAGGTTTCAAGTAATTTGCTTTTATTCCTGAGTGGTTAGCGCATGGAGTTGGTCTGGCTGTTATTCTAGTGACAGGTTGTAATGGACAGACAACTTTGTGGTGCTCCACTCAGGGGCCAGATGCTGTGGCCTTCTGTGATGTCCTGGCACTGTGTCACATGACTGATATACATTGACATCACCTGGGCACTCAAATATAAAAGAGCATTTTCCCAAATCCCTCTCTTTAACAAAATTAGGAGAAAAATATTATCAATGTTAGTACTTGAAGGTTTATGAAGATACTGGAAGATAAATTTTACTGTGATGGCAATAAAAAAAAATATGACCCCTGCACTGTTTTTGAACAATTTTTTCCCCACAATTTTCCAGATTTATTCACAAAAATCATAAATAAGTGAAGAATTTGCAGTGATATAACAGAACTTTATTATTTTTCATAGTCTTTGACTGGGAACTTTTTATGTTTAAAAATAGTTGTTTGACAAAAATTAGTTTAAAAAATATTTTTTTTTGATTCATTTTGGTGATAAATGTTTGTCCAAAAATGTGCAACTTCAGGACATTGGTAGTGTGTCTAGAGAAAATTTTAAGTCAATGCTTTTTCAATAAAATACAGTTATTACAATATATTTTAGGCTTCATGTTGCCATTCCCAAATATGTCCTCTCCAGGACAGGTTATTCTTTATCATTAGTAAATCTGTAAGTGTAACTGATAAATAGCTCTTTAGGTGGAAGGTGGACTTTTGATGAAATAAATTAAGGACTTTTCCAGGGAATCAGTATTTGTACCAGAAAAGATGTGTTGTCTTGGTGTGGGGGACAATACCCTCTCCAGATCAGCATTTTAACATGCCATGTTTGGGTGCAATATATATTATTTTGTATGTTTCATGAACTCGTCATATCAGCTCAAGGATTTTCAGACAAAAAAGTTAAGAGTGAAGGGTGACTGTTCTGGACATTTTTAAAGGTTTTTATTCAATAATTGGCAAAAATGACTTTAATATTCTCAGCAATTTGGGTGATTCTAAGCGATCGTGTGATTTGTGTCGTTTGTGATGATGTCCTTAATGCTTGTTGTTGTTATTTTACTTCAGCTGTGGACTTCTTTAATCAGATCAACATGCTGTATGGGACTATCACTGATTTCTGCACTGAAGAAAGCTGCCCTCTAATGTCTGCTGGGCCGAAGTAAGACCTACTCTTAGCTTCACATGCTTTAAAAATGCTGATCATCTGCTTTCAATGATTACTTCTGTTTTTTGGTTTTGTTTTTTTTTAAAAATGTGCATCAGAAGTTTCTACACCAAAGAGATTGCATAATAAGATGTGTTTAAAAAAAAGAAGTAAAAAGAGACCCCAGCATTTTTAAACTCTGACATTTTAACTTCAGGTATGAATACCACTGGGCTGATGGGACCAACATTAAAAAGCCAATCAAATGCTCAGCTCCGAAATACATTGATTACCTGATGACCTGGGTTCAGGATCAGCTTGATGATGAAACACTTTTTCCTTCAAAAATAGGTGAGATTTCCCCCCCCAGACTAATAAAACATTCCTTTACACTATGACAGATGAGCCAGAATTAAATGGGTTGTGTCCTCACATGTGAGCCCACATATCAGACAATTATCTTGATTTTCTCATGTAATACAGAAGGCATTCTACTTCAGCCTACGCAAGCCATCCATCAGACAGAATGAGTCTCTCACTTGTGTTGTAATTTATAAAATACATTTCAGTAAGCTTTGTAAAGAAATGGGACACGGTGAAGAGATGATCTCATTTCCTTAGCTGTTTCTTAGGTAACATTTCATATAAACTACCCAGAACAATAAATTTGTGCCAAAAGTCCACACTTGTCAAAGTGATGGGACTCTCTCTGATCTTTCTTTCTCAATATCAAGTGAAGATGAAGAAAGGAAGTAAGGGGTGTGTTTGAAATGTGGGAAATGCTGCCTTCAGGAGAGTTTCTAACACACTGATCAAAACTGATCAAGCTCTCGTTTCCTGTCTTCTAAAAGGCCTTCAAATTGCCCCCAGTTTAATGCATCATTGAAGTCTTTTTGATGCTAATTACCCATAAATCTGTGTGGCTGCTCCCTCAAGCACTGGAGAAAACTAAGATGATGGCCCAAATTTCTCAAATGTTTGTGGGTTTTTTTTGTTTGTTTGTTTGTTTGTTTTTCACTTAGATTTTTGTAATCTTATAGCCTTGGGACTGTAACCAAATAATTTTGCTTGATGGATTTGTGAGATTTTAATTTTATTGAGCAGTGTGCTGATGTCACGGTGCTGTAAATGCTATCCTAAAAGGTTGTTTAAAACAAAGGTCCTTGGAAATGCTTTTTATAATGCTTTGGTCCTGCTACATGAAACGGCTGATTATTATGGCAGTGAAGCAAGGCAGTGACCTCCTGATTTGAACATAGCCATAGTGTGATCGGAAGATCAACCCAAAACAGACATCTCATGTTTGTGTCTAGTTGCTAATGTAGAATAATGAACAGCACGATTAATTTTATTGGGTAGAGATGATAGTAATATGGTGGGTGTTTACTTGCATACATGTTTCATATACTAGCCTAGGATGAATTAGCATTTTAAAAGGGTTAAAGTATAATAAATAATATTGTCATTGTAGTCTTCTATATTATCAAATGAACTCCAAGAGTGAGCCACACAGAGAGACTGGTTAGGGGATGAACTCTAACCAGCTGGATGCTTTTCAAGTTTGAAACATGAGAGAGGGAGAGAGAGAAAGGGAGAAAGAGAGGCTGTAAGGTCACTAATTTTGGATGCATGACTTCATGAATGGAAGATCTGGTTCAAATGCAAAGAATTGAATGTCTACAGGGTCCACAACACACAGAATAATTGAATCAAAAGTATGATGTGTCTTTTAGAGGTAATGTAAAACTTTTTGTTTTTCGCTCTTGTATCCCAGGAGTTCCTTTCCCAAAGAACTTCATGTCTGTGGCGAAGACAATCCTGAAGAGGCTGTTCCGTGTCTACGCTCACATTTACCACCAGCACTTTGACTCTGTGATCCAACTGCAGGAGGAGGCCCATCTCAACACCTCCTTTAAACACTTCATCTTCTTCGTTCAGGTGTGTTTTTCTGTGCTGTGTACACATGTGAAGGTGTACCACCATTGTGGTCAGGATTTACTTCCACATGCTTCATTACCTCTGCCAAGAGGTTATGTCTCCACCTGTGATTGTTTTTGTTTGTTTATCTGTTTATGTGCAGATAATACTGTTATGCATGGATTTTTTTTTTCAACAATATTGTGGAACAAGTAATAAAATTGGGGGGATCCTGAAAAATCCCTATTTAAAAAAAAAAAAATCCTATCCTTTAGTAATAAAACCCTGCAGTCTTAGGCAGATTTATAGATGGATCAGGTTGTAATCAATGCACTTGTCACTGTAATCCATTTGTCCACTACTGGGGCACTTTGCACACTGAGTGCCTGGCTGTTTTGTTTATTTGTTTGTTTGGTTTTTTTTTTTGCTTTTATACTGGACTAATAATTAAGTTTTTCACCAAAGGCATGGTGGACGTCACTGAATAGTCCCCGAGTGTCAATTTGGCAATATACACCAAGGAGGAGGTGCATAATGGTTTTAGTATGTACTACCTGGATACATAAGCAAAAAAGCACACAAACAAACATTTTGTTCAAATTTGTTTGGTTAATTTTTCCATTTTTAAAACACGACAATTGCCACACCTGCTTCATCACAGTGCTCACACGTACAACAAAGGCCATACTGTGTAGCTTTCTTCGTGTCTTCTAGCATGGCATATTGTTGAATTTTCAGGATTTCAGAACCAGTGACCATGACACGCCATGAGTGATTGCCTTTAAATTTAAGCGATTTTCAACAATTGAATGAACGAAGTATGACATGGAAAATTATTCAGTTGAGGATGAGGAACCCTCCAGAACCGAATAATTCTCCATAACATACGAAAGTCAAATTATATAATTGTTTTATTATTCATTCTAAATATTTTCAGAGTAGACAATCATCTTACTATGTTGTGTGTGTCAGTTGTATAATAATCGTTTAACTTATCTGATAGTGATGATGCAAGAATTCCAAGAATAAATTGATGTTCGTTGGTCTAGGGATATGATTCTCGCTTCGGGTGCGAGAGGTCCCGGGTTCAACTCCCGGATGAGCCCTTGTTCTGAGGGCGGCACGGTGGCGTAGTGGTTAGCACATCCGCCTCACAGCAAGAAGGTCCTGGGTTCGATTCCCAACTCGGGCGTTTCTGTTTGGAGTTTGCATGTTCTCCCTGTGCTTGCGTGGGTTTCCTCCAGGTACTCCGGTTTCCTCCCACAGTCCAAAAACAT
>JAOUQZ010000027.1:7998932-8033445 GCA_028564935.1 Neosilurus hyrtlii
TCTCATTCACCATTCCCTCCACACACACAAACACACACACACACACACACACACACACACACACACACACACACACACAAAATACACCACACAACACCAACCCACTGAGTTCTGACTGATGGTATACTTAGTCTATGTTCTAGTGAATCAGTATAAGAATGTATTCACTGATAGTGACTTTAAAGCTCTTCTGTAAGTCTCTCTGGTTAAGGGCTTCTGAAAAATGCTGTAAATGTAAACTCCCAGATAGTAAACCAATCAGTTTGGACCATTTACGTGTAACTCTGTAACTTTGACATTTACAGCATTTGGCAAATGCTCTTATACAGAGCGACTTACAGTTATAATTTTTATACAACTGAGCAATTGAGGTTTAAGGGCCTTGCTCAAGGGCCCAACAGTGGTGATAGTGGGTACTAAACCGCTGACCTTTGGAACAGTAATCCATAGTCTTAACCACTAAGCCACCTATGACCCTTACACTGCGAAGAACTGAGGTTCACTACCCCCCCCCAAAAAAAAAAAACAAAAATAAACAAAACAAACACACATACAAAATATATAATATTGTAGCAAATATAGCATCATGTTGAAAATTTTAAAAGCATCACTCAGGGTCAATAGTGCCTCTGCAAACAAGATCCAAAATCGTACCAGACTTCCAGGTGCTCGTCATGATGAATAATTATCATATTAAAAGAATCAGACACCTTCAAGATGTTCAAATTGCAAATAATAAAAATTTGTAAGTGCTACTAAAAATTCTTAAGGCCCAAGAAACTTGTAATCCATTTTTAATACACAAGTAAGCTATTTTAGTGGCCAGCTCATTCATCAAAAGGTCAGAAAACAGTCTGTTATCAACCCTGTGGTGAGAAATCTGAGCCACCTGTAGGTTTGAAACATAATGGGAAGCAATAACCTGTTGATATTTGCGTCTGGTAATGTTCCCACCCATCTTACATCGCTTTATGATACCTGTCTACTGGAGGTGACCTTAAACCATGATATTTCACTTTCATACATGACTGGCTCATCAGTGAACTCTGGGTCCAGCAATTTTCTAGATGGTCAGTAATTGCTGAAAATCAGTTAATAGGATGGTGGGATACAGCTTTTATACATGAACGTCCACAAATGTGAGAAGACTTTTGACAATGATTCTAGATTCATTGTAAAAAGGCTTTAAAATCTCGATTGTAACAATATGTTGCAATTACAATCAGGTACATAAACATATATAACACCATGAAGATATTTTTTACTGAGTCTTTTATGGTTAAAATAAACTTTCACAATAGCAAATGAAGAAACCACAAACTCAAAATAAGAGCACTGAATTAAGTATGTTATAAACTGTATATCATGTTTATTTGGGCAAGGTTTGCCAGCCATAGTCATACATGCTAATTTCTTTGTGAACTAACAGTAGGATACGTGCGGTGTGGTACGATAGTCTGTTTATGGTGCTTGTGCATCTTGTTTTTTCTTTCTGAAATTACAACACTAAAGTATAGTATGGGACTGTTACTACACAATTTAAGGGTAAATATAATCTTAATAAACCACTAAGAGGCATTCCTCAATAATCAGAGGATCCGACATAGATGAAGCTTTGGTTTTTGTGTGAATAAAGATTAACCAGTCAGTGTGATGCAAACTTTGTATTTGGCAGAAAGTTTTGTTAGGCATTTAGCCGGTTTAACATTATAACGTTGTGCAATGAATGTATGCTTTACTGCAACGTTGCTGAAGACACTCATGACCAAAAGCCAGGTGCCGAATGGAGTGATAACTGAGATTCCTAAGAGAGCTGATAATAATATAAGCAAATAAAACTTCTGTACTTTTCACAGTTCCCATTGAGCCATTCTGCAGTTTTTCTACTTTTATGTATTTAATGCTAATATAATAGTTCATAACTTAACAGCTGCTGGATCAAATTCTCTTAGTTTTTTTGAGTCGTCAGGCTTACTCATGTTCAAAGTGTGTCCCTGGCATTTAGCCCGAGCTAATCCTCTTTAAAGCAGTCCACCCTTTTCGAAACCACAGGTTGTAATTAGTTAATCTCACCATCTTTCTTATCCCATGGCTGCTCCAAAGTATTCAGTGTCTGGTTAAAAAGACAGAATGCCTCATTAGCTCAAACCCAAAATACATTTTAAAATGTTATCTTTATCTAAAATGGACTTAGAGCAGGAAGATTAACCAGGTCACAGGCCTCATTTAGTCATTACCTGCACCAGTCATTTACTGTTACTATGGTGGTGTCTGATAGCTAATCATATGTATATGAGCCGTGGAAAATTTCAGTGGTAAATAATTTTAATTTCTGTGAAATAGAACTGAGATAATAAAGGGTTTAACATTATTAGCGCTGTTACTTGGATTTTGTGTTTTGTAAATTATTGCAAATATTTTCTGTATAGGTTGTACACAATGAGACGCGCTGCTATAGGATACTATTATTAATACCACAGCAGAGTGTCAGTGCTAACGTTTTTGTATTCATTAAAGAGTGACACTTTGCATCTGCTGCATATGGTTAGGTTTAAAGTCATGCTATGTGTGCTAACTGAATTCCTGTTATCACCAATGCTAAAGCAGCTATAAACAGTTATCCAATCACCTCTTAGATCTCTTATTAACAATCTCACCGTTGGTAAGATATTGATCAATTCAGCATGAAGGAAACAGCCCTATGACTTGGCTCATCTTCTTTTTTTCCCTTAAATTTTTTGTCAATTGATATAAATTTTTTAATGTAAAATTTTAATGCCAGTTTACCCTAAACAGTGTTACAGTGTTTGTAAATGTAGCTGATGGTGCTTTTTTGTACAGTACATTGAGTACTGTTTTTTTTTTGTTGTATGGCATTTGAGGTTGATTTGTTTGGAATAATTTCTATAGTTGATTATTTATTTTATATTTTTTTATACGGACGTCACAGTGGCATTAGGCTTCCAACATACATCTATGCACAAGGACCAGAAACAATGTGTTTCGTGTTTGCAGTGACAGTGCAGTAGTACTATTATGTAGTATTCAGTTTTAATTAAGTGAGAGCTTGTCGTGTCACTAAGAGATCACAAAATCCTGCCTGAAAACTTTTCCCTCATTTACGTTTACTGATGCAGACAAAACATGTAAATGGTTAAGTGTAGAGACAGCTGGAAGCATGTACTGAATGATAAGGGTAAAGCCTGAAGATATAGATACAGGCTATTTTGACACAAACTGAATGCTTACAGTAAATCTGAAAGCAGAATTGTTTTCACTCATATTTGCGGCAATACCTTTATTTTATAATATACAACACTGATAATAAGCAAGCTCTAAATCTTTCATCAGTTATGTGTGGACAGACCTGTGTATCCTCCATTTATGGGACAGCATTTCTTTTGACATAATTGAGTGATTAGTTTTATTTGTGGCTTTATGCTGGCTCACTTTTACTGATATACTTTAATTAATGTCAGTAATATAAAATAATTAGTTTTCACTAAATGCTCTTGATGGTACTCATAGAACTAGCATGAGAATGTGTTTGTAAGAGAGACATCTGGATTATGGTGTCTGCTAAAAGCAAACCTTAAGTTACAACATGGTTATGAAAGTGCAGCAGTCTGTGCAAATGATATGATTTAAAGTCAAACAAGTCAATGGTATTACCAGTTAGTTTACTTTCTGACAGGGGCACAAGTAGGATACAAGAGTTATTGTGAATACCAGATTTTGTGTCTATCTTGAAAAGATCTATTCAAAAAAGATAAATAAATAAAGCCAAGTAATAGATACCCTAATGTATTATAAGGTGCATAATATTAGACAGCTTTGATGATTTTCTTAGTTAATTGAGTAAGTGCTAGAATGACTCTCCAAGAGATTTTGATCCAGTTTAAGAGCAAGGCCTCACAGTATCACCCTAGCACTGTGGGATTTTATTGCACTACTTTATGCAGCCTTTGAGTATTTACCATTGTTGGGAAGCAATAAGCAGAAGCTGGGTGGGCAAGAGCTGAAAGAACAATCGCCAGTCTCAATGCAGTACCATTGTGCTGTAAACAAAAGACAAGAGCCACTGATCATCGACATGTGACACCTTAAATGTGTTTTCTGTTCTTTCCTTTTTCCTTCTGACACCCATAACTTGACAGATGTAAAAAAAAAAATAATAATAAATAAATAAAGGCATGCTGATAGAAAATTCATCTGGATGTATAGGCATGCAAAAATACAAATGAGCATTTTTTTTTCAACACTTTATTAGGATTGGAAACTAAACCACAAGAAGTACTGGATTTTTGGATCATGTATTAAGAAGTGGAGGTAAAGATCCTGGTATTTTTCTGTTAGAAATTTTAATAAATTAATTAATTAATAATAATTTGGTTCAAAAGCACACTCTTCAATAGAAAAAAATACCACCTGTGCTTAGTTGTTCCTAGCCTGTTTAAATAACACAGGTTCCACTTGCAGGAGGTTCTATTATATGGCACCTAATCTGGAAAACACAACTCAAATTTTATGGCCTAGAAAGTGTGATAAATTAAATAAAGGGTGTCCTTACTTATGAAAATGTCTTATTTTTTAATATGCTGAAAGTAAGTCAAGTAATAAAAATCGGGGGAAAATGTATTTCAATTGTTTATGTATATCAATTGTTACTGAGATATTCTACTAAAATATATTTTCCAGTTGTATTGTAAGGTTGATCTTTGCTTTCTTATCCAAATGTTTTTATGCATGACAAACAGAGCAGAACATACATCTTTCTTGCAGTTTCATATGCAAAAGCCTGAAAGTAATTTTACTTCTAGACTAGTGGAAGTTAGTTTATATATATCTCCTTTTTGTTGTTGACTCTTGAATGCTATTTTACATTCTACAGTGAATGTGTACCAGTGAATAGAATCGGAACTGAAATTGAAGTCCTCTTTGTGTCATGATATGTAGCTAATCGCATGCTTCCAGGCAGCTTGTGTTGCCAGGACAAGATACAATGCCAGTGTCTCTGTCCTATTTATTTCCAGCCAGGAGATGTACAGTGCTTTAGCAAACTACTAGAACAGAACTTTCAACATGGAGGTCATTTCAACCACCTGAAATTTCTGTTATCTTTAATTTGCAGTGCTTGTCTGTTTATGTATGTAGGATTATCCACAGTTCGACTCCATATCCGGATTATGAATATGGTCTGGTTCAGTTCTGAACTATATATTTCTACAGGATATAGCTCTTGCTCTGTATGGTGAATGCTCCACAGGATCTAACACTATTAATAAACAGATTATTGTCTTAATCTGACTATTACATATCAAAGAGAAACGAAATCTCTCATGAAGGTTAGAGATTTCTTTGAAAGTGTGTCCAGTGTGAGTGCATTGTGGTACTTTATTTAAAGGAAGGTTTTTGACTTTGTGTAGATTCTCAGATGTCAACATGTTACATTCCTTGAAGGCCACTATCTCTTGATTTAGAGGTTTTTCCTTTGAATCGTGTAAAAATTAATTCACATATAAATATTAGTGGATATTTTGTGCCATTTTCGTGAGTGTTCTATGCTAAATATGAACAATGCATTCACAGCTGTATCATACATGTTGTTTGGAAGATTTAGTGAGATTGAAACTCTCCAACTAAGCCCTACTCTGGGCAATGAGCATTCTCTCCCTCCCCTTGCTTTCCCATGAGCCCCCGGTTTCACAGACAAAGTGCCCTTTGTGCAGGACTGTGGCTCTTGGCGACTAAGCCTGCAGCTTTGAAATGCATTTGAACGATGTGATTTTCATTCCCATCTCTTCCTTTTTCGTGCTTTGCTCTCACTGCTCAGTTGCCCTTATTGAAGTGCTTGTTCGTACCTCTTTGCTCCCTCCCCTCAACCCGGCTCTGTTGGGTTCTCGCTTAGCAACTGGATGAGACGACTTCTTTCCAAGCCTCAGTTCATGGCCTCCATGGTGATATAGTCTGTATTCAGCTCAGGGGAACAGTGTTTGGGGAGTTTGTAGAACAACTCAGTGACCTAAATGCATCTTGCTGTGACAGACTCAACCTTCTACTTGTTCCTGTGATCAATAAATCAATGAGTCATTATTTATTTATTTGTTTATTTATTTAGCTATTTTGAGCTTTAGTTTCTGCATTACAGTGTATAATGAGATGGCATCATATTTTAAAGCCATAGAAGATCAAAAGCTACGATGAAAATTGTGAACGTTTTGCCAGTGGCTTCTTTTACAGAAGCCAGTTGTACTTTTGTTTACAGGTAGTAAATGTCCAAATATGTGGACATTATAAACAATGTTTGCTAAATGAATTATTTATTAATTAAAAATTTTATATCTAAATTAATATTTATTAACATTAATTGGTTCTGTTATTTATCACTTTCCAAAACAATTGTTACTCTCTTGACATTACTTTATAATCAGATTGCAACTATTGCTTCAAATAAGCTACTTATTTAACATACATTTGTACATTACATACATCACTAATAAGTGTTCCTAAAATATTGCATACTGTATAGTACAATATCAGACTTACTCAAGCATGAAGTAATCAGCTGAAATAAAGAACAGAAATTTTATATAAAATTAATATAAATGTATATTAAATATAAAAATTTATCTAAAAATTCAATTAAAAATATAAATATTTACTTCCACTGAGGTGGTTTGACTAAAAACGTCTATGTACTTGTTAGTTGAGTAGAGGAGCTATGTTTTGTGTTAATATCATATTGCAAAATCGTATTACATATTTTATTACTATGACTGACAAATGTGTCATAGGCCTTCCTGATAATTAACCTGATAATTAGGAGAAAACATCGGTCCTAGTTAGCGGCATAAAGCAATATCACCGTATGTATACGCATGTATTTAATGCTCAGAATAACTCTTCTGGCAACTTTCTGGCACCTCTTATTTAAACCTGTATTTTTGTCTATCAGTGTAGTGTAGAACAGTGTAGGCTTCGTATTGGGCTACATCCTTAGTCCTAGTCTGCAAACCAAGAACATCTTTAATCCTATAGCATGAAGAGTTTTAAGATTAAAAATCAGTGATTCAACAAACAATTGTGTGAAGAATTTAATTGATCCTATTGACACATTGGATGGGTTGGTTGGGAAATTGGGAACTTGCTTAGTTTTCAGTCACTGTTGGTTGTACCCTGTAGCTGTAAATAATCACCAAAATGTTTGTCACCCTTCCCATTCCTATAACTTTCCCCCCAGTTCTTTTTAGTTCTTTCACATTACTCTATTTATGATCTCCACTGTACTCAGTGTTGTCATGCATTTTTAGTGAACACTGATGCCTGACTAATATTCAAATTAAAAGACAAATGTGATGGAAAGCAAAGCCTTTTTTGTGCAGAATGAACTGTTCAGGAAACATTTCCTAATTGTTAATGAGGGACTAAGGGCAAGGAGCCAGAAATTGTGGGCCAATGGAAAAGGGGGGTACTGATGGAGCAGCAAATGGGTGGGCTATTACAGTCAGGGCACGAGGGAACCCCGATTTTTAACTACCAAAGTGTTATTGCGCTCTAAAATACAGGACAGCAAAGAACTCAGAAGTCTCTAATGAAGGTATAAGTGCATTTAGCTTTTAGGATTGGAGGATTGTTATTTGAACCTCCATCCCATTCTTTCCCATTCTCACGAAGTCAGATCCATCTATAACTTGGAGGAAAAGTTTTTTTTCAGGGTTTTGACATGGAGACATCTGAGAATGACACAGAGAGCATGCCAGACAATAATAATGTGGAGAAAAGCAAGGTAGAGGAGGAACAGAAAACGGTGTCTGAGCAGAATGGTTGTGCAGATGAGGATATTTCTGAAGTGAAGATTCCTCCTCCAGCTGAATCAGTGCCTGCCAGACCCAGTGGTTTAGGGGATCAAGGTGAGCTGCAGGTCCTTGGACATCCTCATCAACCTTTGATCAAAAGTATTTTCTCCCTCACAGTTTCACCAGCAGCTGAACGCATTCGCTTCATCTTGGGTGAGGACGATGATGGACCAGCACCTCCGCAGCTTTTCACTGAGCTGGATGAACTCCTTTCTGAGGATGGCCAGGAGATGGAATGGAAAGAGACTGCCAGGTAAGGGTGTCTAATAGTATTAAAGGATGAACCATTGCTTGTTAAAAACTTTTTAGCACTGTGATATTTTTACATAAATATTTTTGAAAGAACATATTTTTATTTAGAAAAAACAAGATGACCATGTTTGGCTATTAAAGAATTTTTGTTTGGAGAAATTAAAAATCTATTACCAGAAGGTTATTTACACAAACATTACTCAGAAAACATCACAGTGTTAAAAATGAAATATTTCCCTTAACATTTTTCCCTGGGATTTTTGTGTAGAAATGTTTATGAAAATGTTATGGTTTTATTATTATGTTTTTAGATATTTTTATTTGGCAGCAGAAGGTTGACCCAAGTTGCCCAATAAAACATTAAGAACTTGGTTAAAGAAAGATAAAACTCTACACACAGAAGATTAATTACTTTTTATTGAAAAGCGCAACTTGGTGGATGGATGGTGCACAGCAGCAGAATTTGACGCACTGATAAACTCATGAATAAAACATATTGAGTCTGTGGCACATCGCCAGTGACAGCTTGGTGCCAATATGCTAAGTTGTACCACTCACTCCGGACAAAACTTTATGGCTTTCTTTTTTTTTTCTTTTTTGTTAATTGCATTCTAAATTCATTAATCATTGCATATAGACAATAGATGCAGTAGTTTGTACATTTGTTACTTGTCATACTAGGTGCACCTATGCAAAGGTCTTTGATGAAAGACGAATCTCTCAGTTCACATCAATTATGGAGTCATGTTGTCCTCTCAAGTATGCTTTCCACCTTCCTTGCCCCCAGCACTCTGGGTTACTCAGCAGCTACAGTAGTAGTCCTGGACCAAGTTTCAAGTTTCAAATTTATTTGTCATATACAGGTAACAATGATACATCACTACCGGCAGTGAAATTCTTGGACTCAGAGCTCCCTGAAAATTGCACTTAAGAAGCAGATATTGCACATAAAATTAACATTGAGATAAAGTATAAAGTAAGAATAAAAATTATATAAGTAAAAGGAAAAATAAATAAATAAATAAATAAACAAATTAGAAGTTCATTCATGCTATGCAAAAGTAAAAAAAAATAATAAAATTTGTGACACCTTTAAATTTTTCTGAAAAATTTGTATTTTCAGTGTTTTTGTTTATTAGCCATACTTTTACCTCAATGTACTCAGATTCGAGATCTGAGAGGGGGGCAGGCTAAGGAAGAGAAATTAGGCACAAATTGTAAATGCTACTCCCCCAACCCCCAAAAGGCACTCACCTGTTTATTAATGCTCAGTCTGGGAAAGTTTCAGATGGCTTCCACCTTTTTCTTCTAGGGCTTAAACAGTTCACTGCCGAAGTGGTGCCCCAGATACCATGACAGTAAGAATCAGGTGACATTTTCGGGGGTTGGTGATCAGCCCAGTTCTGTATAGCTTGCTGACCACTTCTCTCAGATGGTACACATAGACCTGCTAGGTGGTGAAATAAATGACTTCATTGTCAAGGTGGGCAGCAGCAAACTGACCCTGGGGTATAGGTCGATGTCCATCAGCCTTTGAAATTTAATTCAATTCAGTACAATTTTACTTGTACAGCAATTTTTACATAGAACAGATCAAAACAGATCATGGAATTCAAAGAGCAGAAGGATCAGGAATCAGAAGTAGCATGTGTACCTCAGCAAACATAAACACACACTGGGACAGGACTCTGCATAACTTACTATGACAGCATAAGTAAAAAGAGAGAACCAGAAGGAAGATAGACATGTAGGTACCCTGTGACATACAGCAATCAGCCACTCCACTGTCGATGGGGAGCTGGTGCTCCATGAAGCCAGAAGGAGAGAACTTGGTAAGGCCAGTGGCCACAGGTGGATCTGATGGCTGTCTTCAGCTGTGCCTCAGGCCTGAGAGAAACCTGCCAGTAACTCTTTGTCAGATTAAGGATAGATATAGATCATCCACCATTGGCAGAGGGTAGCAGTTGATCTCTGAGATGGCGTTCATCTTGAGGAAGTCATTGCAGAATCTGAGGCTGTCACAAGGCTTGGGTACTAGCACGAGAAAGGCTCCCGCATGTATGCCACTTACTTCTTGATAGCTTGGTGGTGTACCTGCAGACTCAGTAAGGCCCTAACAGACAACACATCTAGGGGTCATGAGGCATGAAGTGTCTCCACACGGGTACAGAGGAGAAGACATCTGCAAACTTGTCCCCCAACTCCCGAAGTTCTTGCTGCTGTGAGGGGGTTGGGTCTTTCCTGATGTGCACCCACTTATCTCACATGGGTGGGGAAGTGGTTGATGCTGGGAGGGCAGATAATGGTTTTAATATACTAATAATAAACAATATTTATTACTTTCATGCAAAAAAATGCAGCTCAAAGTGCTTTACAAAAAAGGATCAAATCAAAACAATTGCAAAGTATAAAGACAGACAGTTTAAAACCAAATATACATATAAACCAATGTTTAAGCAGATTTATGTTGTGGCTCACTTACCTGACTGCTGCAAGTAGACGTTAACTAGGCGTGTTCTTTTGACAACTGCTTAAGGGCTTTGCCAATGTGCCAGGAATTTACAGATGGTTTTGGGGAGGAGCCCTTAGTTGGTGAGCAGGTCCTTTGGGATCCCTACTTGGCTGAACAGGATAACCAGTTCTTGAGGAATGTTTTTGGACATTGCTTTGCACAGGGGTATGGCTTCAGGAAATCTTGTTACATAGTTCAGCAATACCAATCTGTATTTGTGGCCCAGGTCACACTTTAGGAGCTGCCCTACCAGATCTATACCCACTTGCTTGAAATGAAGGTCAGTGATGGGTAGGGGAGATGGTGCGATTTTCTGGGTTGATGCTTTCTGGCAGGTGAGGGCTTCTTCACTTCAGTGGAAGCAATCTCAGAGCTTCTCCTCTCTGTTACTGGCTCTCAAGTGGCCCCCAATCTGGTGGGTATGGGCAAGATGCATGACAATGTTAATTGTGGATTAAGGGATGATGAGGTGGAAAACTTCTTTGGCAGCTGCATTAGTGCTATGACTGTCCGTTATTTGCCAGAAAGTAAGCAGTGTGGATTTTCCACAGTGGTTGTTGGTTCTCCCTGTTGACCTCTATAATTTGGTCCAAGCTAAAGTAGGTGTTCACTTTTTGCTCTTTCTTAATGTTCCCCTCCTTAAAAGCCTGCTCAAACAGCTCGAAGAGAGGGTCAGTGGGAGGGTTGGGCTCACTTTCTGCTCCGTATTCTGTTGTGCTGTCATCCTAGTGGGCCAGGAGGTCAGGACCGATGCTTTGCAAGGATCATCATGTTGACCTCCGCCTCTTGGTTCTCTGTGCCTTGTGCCGTGGCAAGTATCTAGAAACCTGGCCAGTTTCTTCCTATCAAGAGCAGCACTGGCTGCTCTGGAACCAGCTTCATCAGCAGAGGTCAATCACCTCATCAGCCTTGGATGGAAACTCAACTACAGAGACTTTTAATACATCCCCAGGGCTTCCATTCTCAGGGAGGTGTGCTGTGGTCAGACTCCACTGGAATCGTTTAATCAAAGATAAGGGCCATGGGATCTGGAAGGGAGCTGTCCTGTTAGCACCACCAGCGCAGTGTGTGTATATTCAGTAGGAAATGTGTACAAAGCAAATGGCAACCCTTATACAGGCCATTATAGCAGCCAACAATGGCACAGTGCACACGTGGCATGTTCATATGTCACACTTTAAGGCATAAAGATTGCCTTCAGTGATTGATGCAAAAACAGTCCTCTTTTCTTTCCTTGTGTTTCTTGTAAACATCGATAGCCAAAATTCTTGATCTAGAAAACTCAAGCATATACACATGCAATATGCACCTCCCTTATTTACTTATCCTAGAGCAATAATGCAATACCAAATATTATTTCATGGTTTTCCATCAATAACAAATGAGAAACTCTCTTGAATAAATAACAATGCTGAATAATCTGCTTGTCATTCTTTCTAGACTATTTTGGGATATCTATCTACCCTATGTTTAGGATTTTTTTAAAACTTCTCTCCTTTATCCAAGCTTGTTAATTTGTTTTGACTTTGTTGTCAGTTTTTCACAAGCCTCCACATTTGTATTCTGTCTTTTATTGTCTTTTTCTCACCTGGCAACTGCATGGAAAAAGCGACTCAAAACAAAAATATGACATGGGCTAATACAGGCATGAATTATAAGTGATGCTGTGTGTATATTTGTTTAGGGATTTTCATGGTATGTGTCATTATAACCTGGTGCATTGTACATCTTGTTGACAGCCTCCCATTTCTTTGAAATGTGTCATTAAAATTACCAAAAGGCATGATGTTAAAACCTCAACAAAAAATGCAAAATTAATGTAATGTGTGTAAAAGTTTCCAAATACAACTGATTTTATTAAAGGCACAAATTAGCTGAATATTTGCTAACAATATCACAGCTTTAGCTTGAAGTCATTCAAGTTCACTGCTTTTATATTGTTTTTGTAATCAATTCTGTTTGAACTCAACATCAATTGTCAGATATCAGATCTATGCAAGATGTAGCCTCATTTTAAGGAGTTTTGAGGTGGTGACTTAAATAGGGAGGTGGGGGTGCATTCAGTGTTTGACTTTCATGTTCTGGCATTTTTCCAGGTGGATCAAGTTTGAAGAAAAGGTGGAAAAGGGTGGAGAACGCTGGAGCAAACCTCATGTTGCAACACTCTCCTTAAACAGTCTGTTTGAGCTCAGAACATGCATAGAGAAAGGCACCATCATGCTGGATCTGGAAGCTTCCACTCTGCCTCAGGTTGTAGGTGAGTAAAGCCTTTTCAAAAATACTTTTCTCAGGAATCTGAATGACCAATGGTTTCACAAATAAAACAACAACAAAAAAACCTGCCACATGATAGTTACTAGCTATGCAAGGAGAAGGCAATCACATGCATTTCCCCGGTTTTTAAAGCCAAGATTCTAATGGGATCCAGTGGCAGGCTCACAAGCCATTGGCAAGAGACCTCTGCTGGGTAGTAGCCCGGTAAACTGTGTTGGCTGGGAAGGGATTGCTTGTCAGGTAGAGGTCTGGTTTGGGTAAAACCTTAATTTGAACAGAGGTCCTTGGTTAGGTAGAACCTCTTATTGCATAAAGCTCTATTCAGGACAGAAGTCCTTGTTTATGCTGAAGTCCCACTTCCCCTACATCATTTTGACATGTCTGGTTCCAGTTCAGCATTCACTGTGTACCTTTGGATGACACTTCTCAGTCTTTTTGTTTACCTTACTCATCTCTATCTGTTTACTTATTTTGGACATCACATTATTTTGAACTTGTTTCAATTTTGAGCTTATGATTATGCCCACAGCACACCTGCTTACCTTTTTTCCTGCTTACCTAATAATAATGTTCATAGCACACCTGAGACCAGGTAGTTCAATTTTGGTCTTATCTGACCACAACACATTTTTTCCATATGGCCTCACAATCATCTAGGTGACTTGATGTGGCCTTTCTCAAGGAGTGGCTTTGTTCTTGCGATCCTCCCATACAAGCCACGTTTGTGGAGCATTTGTGATATTGTTATCCCATGCACACAATGTCCACTGTTTGCCAAATTCTGTAACTACTGCAAAGTTTATCCCTGAGATTTTTTGACAGTGCTTTGTCATCCGTAGTTGATCGTTTGCTTTCAGTTCTCTTCCAAGCACTGGAATGCTCTAGTGATGCTCTCGGAAATTTTATGTGTCTTCACTTCAAGTATTGCCTTTCCTATCACATGACCACAACCAACAAGGGAGGGGTGTAAACATGCACATGGCCCCTCTGTGACATGCAGTGCCCGCCACCCACCTTTTTCGAACTGCTGCGCATGTCACACACAATTGGATTCTGACTCATGCAATCTGTACCAGTCACATGGAATTGCTCAATGCCAATGTTACAGCTTCTGCTCAAAAAGAGGACCATAGTTTATTTATGGCTACAAGATGATGTTTCTTGGTGTGTAACTAAAGACATCCAAAATATATATATATATTGAACATTTTAGTCCTCTTTTCAAATTTTCTTTACATTAAGCTTTCAGATGTTTCAACTTTAAGCTTGCCTCATTACCACATTATCTCCATTAACATTAAAACCTTGCTCATCAACGACCTCACCACCCAGAAGAAATGTTTTTTTCTTTCTGAAACCTGGCAACAATCTGATGAATATATACATTTAAACAGCTGCATATGCAAACCCCAATTGGAGGTGGCTTGGCTATGGTTTCTCATGATTTACTATTTGATATTACATCCTTTGTATATATTGCACTAAGGGTTGTTATCTCTCC
Source organism: Neosilurus hyrtlii (assembly GCA_028564935.1). Lineage (NCBI taxonomy): Eukaryota > Metazoa > Chordata > Actinopteri > Siluriformes > Plotosidae > Neosilurus > Neosilurus hyrtlii. The sequence continues at coordinate 8,013,328 of JAOUQZ010000027.1, forward strand.
TTGTTTGCTGATTTTGCTAATTCATCGCCCCCCTACAGCTGCTGCTAACCTTCTGTAAGAAAAAGTTAAACTTCAACCTCAGTACAACTTTATATATTCTTTAACAGTTATATACCCTATGAGTATTTTCTGTCTGGCTTTCATACATAGCACAATACCGAAACTGCTCTTCTGCGTGTAGTTAATGATCTCCTCTGGTCTGCTGATAGTGTTTATTTTACATTCTTCTCTTCCTTGACCAAAGCACTGCGTTTGACTGTTAACCATGGTGTACATATTTTTCGTCTTTCCTCTTTTTTATTACAGACTTCACCTTATGCCGAAGGTGAGCGGAACAGAAGTTATAGAAATGGGTTCCATCTGTCTGTCCATTGGTACAAATTGTTAGTGTGATAACTTTGGAAGGAAATGACATAGGATGACCAAATTTCATTTATGGCTCCTTCTCAGGGGCAAATAGGGTGGGATTGCATATGGGTCACCTTGGCTGTTTTTCACGGCCACAAGGTCACTTTTTTATATTTGGCTTGTCAGGGCTTGTCAGTGGAATAGCTTTGGAAGGAAATGGCATAGGATCCCCACATATGTTGTATGGGTTTCCCTCAGGAAGGTCTTGGTTGGGATTGTACATGGGTACCCTTGACCTGGTTTCAGCTAAAGTTCTCAACCATACAAATAGCTCAGCTCATATCACCCTATCCTTTCAGCTGGTTACCGGTTGAATCCTGAAGAAAGTACAAAATCTTGATTGTCACCTTTAAAGCCCTGCATAATCTTGCCCCTTTATAATCACAGTGAACTGTTGACTCCTTTCTCCACCTCCTGCTCTCCTAGGTCTTAGCAGTAATCTAGTTGCTCTCCCACGCACCAGTCTTTCAACACTGAATTTTTCTCTTCCTCCTTTACTGGTTAGTCTGCTTCAAGCCTATGTATTTTTTTCGCTATTTAAAGCGACATTGGGATTGTGCAAAGTGGTATATAAATGATGTAAAATTATTATTATTAGCAGTAGTAGTAGTAGTAGTATCTGTATCTGTACACAAGTTTTCATAAATCAGATTTTGCTTTATCTGGGGATAGGACGTATGTTAAAAAACTTAAAGCACTTGTAGCAGTCAAGGAATCAAGGAAGGAATCATTATTTTTACATTTTAAAATGAATTTATTCAGCTTTTCTTGCGTTTCTGAGTAGAATATATCAACAGTTTTGAAAGAGTATAAAAACATAGTTATTAAGTACAGTTTCTTATGTTTTCATGACGTATACTAAAACTAAATGGGTTTAAAAACATGACATTAGATATACAGGGCTTAGTTATGCTTAGAGCACGAGGAGCTCACCTGAAATGTGTCAGTAATTATACAAATATGTTAAAATAAATGATAACATGTTTGTTTTAGTTTGCTTTTTATGTTTTTGTGCAGTATATATTGCATTCTGTCACAGGAACTATTCAACAATGTTCACATCACCTTCACTGAATAACCTTTATGAATTAATCATATTATAGAGGTATAGGTCAAGTGGCTTCGGTTTCATGATGCATAAAATTGTGTCCAAATATTTATTTACCTTATCAAGTAACAATCATGAGGCATTTTAGATATATAAACAGGTGTAACGATGATATTGTTGAAATGGGTTTTGAGACTGTAGGAAGCAGGTAACTGGCGTTATTTTAGATAAAGCTGTGGTAAAGTCTGCTTGCAATAGAGCACAAGAATGATGAATGTAAGCAGATCCAGAATGTCATGTTCATAACTTTAAAGGAAATCTTTCTTCTACCCCTGTTCGAACATTACAGTTTCATCATTATCATGAAATTGACATTAACTGAAGCAGCTATGGAAGATATGATGACCGACTGATGATGTTTTATTTGATTAAAAAAGGATTATGTTAAAGGACATTGGCAAATACAATATTAAGATAATAGCATGCATTATTTCACATTTTAAAGCGGAGCTCCTGAGAAAGTGCCCACAGGCAACCCAATGGGCGAGCCCTGCGGCCAATCACTTACACGTCGAGGAAATATTCTTGTTTAGTCAGTGGGTTTTCTTCTTGAAGAGAAATAACTTTTTGAATTCCACTGAAAAGACACTTAGTTATATTATAGCTGTTTCTTTACTGTAAATTAATGCAAACATTTTCAGAGCTCCGCTTTTAGGCAGCGCCTAAATATTTATATCATTCTTAGTGTAAATAGAAAAGCAGGATGAATTTACCCGACTGAAAAATCCTGCTTGTTCTGACTAAATGGTCGCCGGTGAGTAGAAACTGGATTTTTTTTTTTTTTATCAGTGGAGGTTATAATCTGTCCATGAACGTAACTTTCCGTTAACTTGTACATTTACATTAAACAGTGATGCTGGAATTGGAACTCAGTCAACTGATTGAACTGTCACCTGTGCAATAGTTTTAATAGTGCAGTCATGTTTAGGGGTGGTAAACAAATTTCACAAGAGTGTGACAACAGTGTGATAACTTTTTTATTCTTTGGCACTGAGAGATGTCAAACCTTACATCATGTACATCATGGGGACCACACCCCCAACTTACTCTCTGTTTTCCTATGAAAATGTTGAACCAGCCCTTTTAGATAAACGAATTTTACAATGTTTTATTGTTGTTCAGCATCTTTGAAAACTATAGCGAATAGTTATTGTCTGTCTGTGTTATGTATGCTACATTACTTGCCACGTGCAGCAGTTAATTTTGATGGCAGTGTTGATTTAATAATGGTGTTCTAACTCCATAGATTTGATAAACCCTACTTTTTGTGTTAAAACGGAAATATTTGATATTTTTTCATCCACCATTACATACGTTATGTATTTTTGCCACAACTGAAAGTTGCTAATAAATTGAGTGGTTCAAGACTGTGGTAGTGTGAGTCTATATGCTGGCTATCAGTTTATTAACTCAATTGAGATGAATATGCTACAGGTAGCCTATTGAGGAAAATGAAGGGTTGTGGCCCTGTGTGACACATGAGTACACTCTACAGAATTCATAACCAATTGTCGCCAATTAGTCCTTTTCCTCTTGAAAGTGAATGAGGCAAATGCTTTTATCAGAATGAAAAGGATTTTATTCATTTGAATTCAGTTAATGACACTTATATCAGCCCATGTTAGCCGACTTTGGGCTTGAACAGCTCGCCAGACCATTGCAAAGCCAACACATAGACAACCATTCATACTTACTCTCACAGCTTGGGGCAATTTGGAACTGCTGATTAGCTTACTGTGCATGTTTTTGGAATGTGGGAGGAAACCGGAGTACCCAGAGGAAACCCACCCAAGCATGGGGAGAACATGCAAACTCCACACAGAAATGCCACGAGCCTGAGAATCGAACCCAGCACATTCTTGTTATGAGGCGAACATGATGACTGCACCACCGTGCCGCCTCCGTCCAAGTTAGATATGTTAATTTTACGTTATGTCCAAAATTTTGCCAGTTATTTGTCAGCGACTTTTGCTTCACAGTCTTATTAAAATTGTAACCATACAGACAATGCTTTTCTGCATGAAGTTTGTTTTTAAGACCTCATTGTCAGAACATTTTGCCCATAATTGTGGAATTGCCCAGTTGTAAAAATTACTTAATGTATTAAGTGATTACAGTTTTATATCATTTCAGGTGAAATGATATGAAAGAATAATGTTATGAGACACTTCTCAGATTACTATTAATATGATCTGAATATGAATTGAAATAAATGAGGAAAGCTATTTTCTTTCTCTGGTTCTTTTTCAGAGATGATTACAGACAATCAGATTGATACCGGCCTTTTGAAGGCAGACGTCAAGGATAAAGTCACCTACACCTTGCTGAGGAAGCATCGTCACCAAACTAAGAAATCCAACCTGCGCTCACTGGCTGACATTGGCAAGACGGTCTCTAGTGCAAGTAGGATGTTTTCCAGCACCGATAATGGTAATACAGGTGCCAGTTTGGTGCAGTTCTGTAAAAAAGTCTCTATTCCACCTTTCCTTCTATTTTGTGCATTTTCTTTTTGTTCCTTACATTTATAAGATGATTTTGCTATAAAATTAAATAGTCAATAATTAGATCTGATTTAATTGTGAGACTTGAATGGACAAATGCACACAGTAAGCAGACATTATGTGATTACTAATGTATATTTATAGAGAAATATACTGTGTGAACTGCTATTTAAAAACACTACAGTTGATTGTTAAATCCTTTATATAGAACAACTAAGCCTTATTATTTCAGTGTGCAGTGTTGGTTAATTCACTAATCGTCACAAAAGCAATCATTTATGGTTTCATTTAATTAATCTTACTAATATCTATTGAATGCCAACAAATATAATTGGCAGATTTTAAAGCGTATCTAAACAGCCCCCTTGAATCAGGCATAACATTTGTAATAGGCTTATCTGAAACCTTGAAAAATTTAACTTTGTCAATTGCCCATCCATACACTAATATTGTTGCTCCATTTAATAATGTCCTTAGGATAATATTCCACAACACTGTTTAAACAACTCTCTTTGTCCTAAACTGTTTTAAAAGGGATGCTAAAGTGTTTTTTATTTATTCTAATCTCCATTCACTGCCTTTGTATTACACTGTATGGATTATCACAGACAAAAATTTAACACATATATACTGCTGAAGACTCGTATACAATATAATGAAAAAATAAACATATTTACTTGAAATTCATATATTACAGAAATCTAAGGACAATCGTTGCAATTTCAGTAAAGGTGTATGTGAGACATAGTTATGTAGACTATGTAGTCTATGATAATCCAGTCACTGCACGAAGTCTTTGAGCAACCATAGACAATTGCCTGTCCTTCACTTCTCATATCACTATCAATCATGTCGATTTCTCCTCTTTAACATCCGAAGGATTTTCCATTTTTTCCCACTAAGGCCACTCAGATACTTGTTCAGTCTCTTATCATCTCAAGACTAGACTACTGCAACTCACTTCTGGCAGGTCTACCTTTGAGCGCAATTCGACCTCTGCGGCTGATCCAGAATGCAGCTGCACGGCTTGTTTTCAACCATCTCAAATTTTCCCACACCACTCCCCTGCTACGATCTCTCCATTGGCTTCCTGTAGCTGCTCGCATTAGATTTAAAACACTAAGGCTTGCCTATAAAGCCAAAAATAGACCTGCACCCTCCTACCTCAAAGCACTTATCACACCCCGCACTGCACCGCATTCTCTCAGATCCTCTATCACTGCTAGACTGCCCTCTCCTTCTACCAATGGACAAAGGAAAAATGCATCTTTTAAAAAAATGCAACTCTTTTCTGTTCTGGCTCCAAGGTGGTGGAATGAACTTCCTCTGGATGTCAGGACAGCAGAGTCACTGGGTGTCTTCAAACGATGGCTGAAAACCTACCCTTTTCAGCATTACTGTAAAAAAAAAAAAAAAAACAGCACGCACAACACCTACCCACTGAGTTTGACTGATGATACACTTAGTCTGTGTCAAGACGAACCAGTATAAGAACATAATCACTGATACTGACTTTAAAGCACTCCTGTAAGTCGCTCTGGATATGAGCATCTGCTAAATGCTGTAAATGTAACTGTAGACTTCATCCAAAGATTTTTATATCTGTATAATTAGTTTATATTTATATAAATGATAATATCTATAAAATTGTTATATAATATTTATAAAAAGTCAGTTCCTTGTGTATTTGTTTCTTTTATCTCAAGAACTTCACTGATAAATAGTAAGATATTTTATGTTTACTGATAAAATTTAACAGCCCCAAGAAATCTGTTTTTGGTGAGCAAAAATACTTTATACTCTCACAAGAAAATCCTGCTGAAATAATTGTTTCAGTCAAATTTCCTATACCGTACACACTACATCTGTGGCTGATGAATATTAGATTAAATAAGCATAGACTATTCCATTTTATATCATTTTATGTCATTTTCTTTCACTGTATTTTAATATTTTATAGGCTTTGATCAATAAGAAGTTTTAGAATGTTGTTAAGAATGTAACTTGTTCTGTATGATTTATTACCTTTATTAAGGTAATGACCTGGGCGAAGTACTCATTCCTGTGAAACACTTCCTTTAATCCTGTGTAGAACAACGCTTTATGATCTAATTTATCAGTTAAGTTATTAAAGTTCAAATTAAATTTGGCCTGCAATATTGCACATATGGGCGTAGTGGTTAGCATGTCCACCTCACAGTAAGAAAGTCTTGGGTTCAAGTCCTGGACTTGGACATTTCTGTGAGGAATTTGCATGTTCTCTCATGTGCTTGCATGGGTTTCCTCTGGGTACTCCGGTTTCCTTCCAGAGGCTAAAGACAAATTGACCCTAGGTTTGAGTGTGAGTGGTTATGTGTGTGTTTCTGTCTGATGGCCTGGCAAGCTGTTCAGGATTTAACTCTTTGCCCAGTGTCAGCTAAGATAGGCACCAGCCTCCCCGTGACCCTAGTGGTATTAAGCGGTTCAGCAAATGTGAGAGATTGACTGAGAATGATGAATAACCCATATATAAGCTGAATGAATAACCTCAGGAATGTTACAAGATGAATTTCTTCCTACGCATATTCTTTCACCAAAACTTACTTTTAACATCACTGCTTTGGCTTTTCACTCTACATTCACATTGCTTGAATTATATCTCCCTCTTCCCTGCTGCAAAAAGCTCGTAGTTCTTTTGAGAGCTCAGTGCCTTGTCTAACATCTCACACCTCTGGGGAAGATCTGAGAGCTTCGGGAAGTCCAAACAAAGGATGGCTTAGTAAGTCTAGTGACTGATGTAGGATCCCCATTAGACTACATGTCATCTAGAGTTCTCACTTCTGCATGGTTGCTTTATTGCATTGTGGAGTGATGTGAGTGTTTAATTACTCATCTGTTTTTCTACTAAAATTTGTCCGTCCTGATTTGTGTTTGTGCCATTTGCATCCAGCCACTCAGCCCTAATGTTTTTTGGCGTTAATGTTTTTCTGCCAAGTTGTCATAAAATGAGGCTTTGTTGTCTGTTGATATCATAATTATCTCCTCCAACAGTCTGTTATATAACAGGAGGTCACAGTGAAGTTTGGTCTTTGATCTTCAGCCCAGTCATTCAGTAACAGAATTTTCCATCACATCATGTTATTACAAACATAGATTTCAATCACTAGTACTACACTGTGAACAAAAATCTGCCCTGGTATCAAATAATTGTGTTTTTTTATATTCCTGCTATTTAAAAATATATTGTATATTATATATAATTTGTGAGGCCAGGTTTCTGCATCAAACTGACATCCGTGCCATTGTTGTGTTCTTCATTGTTTGTTTGTTTTTCATTATTAGTTATTTCATTATTTATTATAGGTTAATGGTCCCACAGTGGGACTTTTTGGGAGCCTTTTTCCCCCCTTGGCATAGCAGATTACTCTTGGGTTCATATAGTTTATTGGTAATCTGTGGTACAGTCCACCATACCAGTTATTTAGTAAATTATGTTCAACTATTCAAGATATTTACTTGAATCTTTAAAATATGGTGAGAAGTTTCAGATTTTGAGAAAAGTGTGGAAAGTTTGTCATTTCTTGCTAAGTAAAGTTACCCATGCTGACTTGTATATCTGTATTTAGCTTTTGAATGTCCATGGCAGATAATGCATGCCCTCGCTCTCCAGCTTGGCATTTGCTTTTCGGTCCTTTTCTCAGCTATGCATGCAGAGTGGACGGGGTCACTGTCTTTCTTTTGTGTTGAACACTCTTCCTCATTGATTTGTCATCAGTTTTCTTTTATTTGTGACTTAAGCTGACTGATCTAACGTCATCATGGCTGATCATTTTTCTCAGGTAGTCCTGCCACTGCACATCGTGACTTGAAGTCAAGCAGCATGAACGACATATCTGATAAACCAGAAAAGGATCAGGTATGTCTCTTTCCGAATATTTTCCTTCGCACATGCTAAATTAATATTTAAAACTGCTTACACATTAGCAGAGTTTTAAAGAATGATGTCCATCTTAGGCTGCTGAACAGGTTTATACAACAGTTTAGGTCTACTTGTTGGGAATTAACAAGTTCAAAGTACATCTTCACATCTGATTTATCCATCTTTCGCAACATACATGGTGATTCACACATAAAGATAAGATAAAGAGATCTTTATTGTTAACTGTTGCATGAACAATGGAAATCAGTTTAGCATCTCTCTGTTTAGCAGCAATTATACAAAAAAAGTACACAAAAGACAACTAGGGTAACTACACTAAGCAATATATGTGCATATACCTACATACACATATATACACATACCTATATGTTTACATATAGACACACATACATACATATCCCGTATATGCAAACACATATACATCTATCCACATATTTACACATGTACAGACTTACACAGAAGGGTGCATGATATGTCAAAGGTGCCTGGTTTACACAGGGTCAGAGCTAGAGCTTTTTAATTATTAAGGGCATGATGCTAAAATGTTATATGATGTCTGAGACCTGTTCTAAATAAAAGTATTGCAGTTAAACATGAGTTCTGCACTTAAAGGGTAATATTGCACTGTCCAGGAAGATGGTCTGAATGATGGTTATTCAGTTAGTGTGTGTGACGGGGGTGGTGGTGGCGTTGCACATTTAACAGCTTGTGGGTAAAAGCTGTTCTTGTATCTGTTTTGCTTTTAGTGTCCTGTACCTTTTTCTGGATGAAAGAGGGGAGAAAAGGGGGTGTCCAGGGTGTGTGAGGTCCTTGATAATCCCACAGGCTCTCCTCCGAAGTCTCCCAGTGTAAATGTCACGGGGAGTTTAGTGTAGTTCCTATTACCCGCTCTGCCGTCCTCACCGCCCACTGCAGGGCTTTCCTATCCACTGCAGTACACCTGTTGAACCACACTGTACAGCAGTAGGTCAGGAGGCTCTCGATGGCAGAACAATAAAAGTTTGTTACTAGGGGTCAGGGTAGGCAGGTTTATCGAAGCTTTTTGAGGAAGTACATCCTTTGGTGGATTTTTTTTGGTGAGAGATTTATGTTTTCCAGGTGAAGTCAGCAGAGATGTGGACTCCAAGAAACTTGACACACTCCACCCTCTCTACCTCCTCTCCCTCAGTATAGAGGGCAGAGTGCTTAGTTTGTTTAGATCATCTCCTGCAATCCATTATCATCTCCTTTGTCTTGGATGTGTTAAGGTCCAGGTTATTGTTGTCGCACGTTCGCCACATGTTATTGCACCTATGACAGTGGCGTCGTTGGCAAATTTGACGGTAGTTTTGCTGGTGTAAATGGGGGTACAGACATGTGTGAAGAGGAGGGGGCTGAGGACACACCCGTGTGGTGTTCTGGTTTACTGGATGAGAGTGGTGGAGATGTGGTCTCCTATCCTGACCTTCTGAGGTCTGTTGCTATTAAAGTCCAGTATCCAGGTGCACAGTGAGCTCCCTATGCCCAGGTTGCCCAACTTCTGGACCAGTTTATGTGGTAGGACTGTATTAAAAGTGGAGCTGAAGTCTACGAACTGCATCTTCACATAGGAGTTGCTGCTGTCCAAGTGTGTGAGGGCTGTGTGGAGGGCTGTATTGATGGCATCCTCTGCTGACCTGTTTGCTCTGAATGCAAACTGATGTGGATTAGCAGGGTTGGCAGCCTTAATGTGAGAAAAGACAAGTCTCACGACACTTTTGTAGATGATGGGGGGTTAGGTCAACTGGGCGACAGTCATTCAGGCAGCTCACTGTGCTCTTCTTAGGCACTGGAATGATGGTGGCTGTCTTGAGGCAGGTGGGGAGGTTAAAGATGTTGGTAAAAACCATGTTACTTCATTTGGACCATTAGCCTTCCTTGCACTGACTAAAGTTACTTAACAAAAGGTTTTAAAAAACTTGAAAAGTACTAAATCATGTTCATGTTACCACTTATGGTGTAGCAACTATAAATTACTGTGCTCCCTCATGCTGCATTTTATTGCTGACTGTTACAATGCAAGGGTGGCGGAGGGGCATAGTGGTTAGCAGTCCAAAGACATGAACATTAGGTTAATTGGCTACTCCAAATTGCCTCTAGGTGTAATATTTTAACCAAGTATCTGTCCTTTGATTGAATATTTTCTTCAGATAGGTTACAAAGATACAATAATGTAGAGGGCATAGGGGTCTTATAACCAAGCATTTTTAGTAATGAGTCATATAACATCTTCCAAAATTGTGTTATTTTATCACATTCCCCAAAAAAATATGACTTGCATTCAATACTCCACAATCTGTCCAACAGAGTACACTTTTTTCAATTGCTTACTTGTAATCTTAGACGAAAAAAAAAAATTAGATTAGATTTATTTTAAAAGAAATCCCTCCAGATTTGTGGATGTGTACTGTATTTTCCACATGTTTAGCCAATCATCGTCACAAATTTTTATGCCATATTCGGACTCTGGATATAATTCTATCTTTGGTTTCTTTGTATGCACTGATTATGATTTGGATCACACCATGCACTTCCCTGGAGCGGTCCATCATGATCTCCTTTATTATGTAATCTCTAAGTTGCAAGTACCTATAGAATTCACACTTATACAAGTCATATATTTCTTTCATATTTTGAAAACTTTCCAGTCCTCCATCCTTCACTAGAACACACCATGCTGTTATTCCCTTGGTTGTCCACTGTTTGAATTATTTGTCGTAGCTAGTTGGTTTAAAATTGCTATCATACGCTACCCACTTTAATCATTTGGTATCTTTCTGTATCTTGTATTTTTTAATTATGTGGAACAATAGTTTTAATATAAACCATATAATTGGGTGTAACTGGGGGATCTCTACTGGCAAGGACTGGAACAGGTACAATAGCCTTGGCAAAATATTCATTCTGATTATTTGAATTCTTGAGCTAAAATCCAGCGTTAGCGTGGACCATCTCTTGTTCCTGTCTAACTGCCTGTGCAAGAGGTTCTATAAAGAGAAAAATAGAGTGTGTGATAGACAGCATCTTTGTCTTGTTGATCTCTGCAGTCTAACTCTGTCGGTCAAGTTTCCGTTAATTTGGATCCTAGCATTTGGCTGTTGAGAGTGTCCTTATGCACTGTATTGATTTATTGCTGAATCCAAATCTCTCCAATACCTTGATAAAAATGTCCAATTGTAGGCTCTGGCATGCCTTGTTCAACATTTCCGTCTTTGTTTTACCCGCGTCTGTTTTCCACTCTTCTAATTCTGCTATGCGCGCCTGGGCTTTGGCAAGACTCGCCTTCTGTGTCTGTAACTCGTAGATATTCTCTGTTAACTTACTGTAAGAGTACAGATTTCTTCTTTTATCTCTCTTTTCAGTTCGTCTTTTAAAGTACTTAGTTTGTATCTTAATTCTTGTTTTAAGTCTTTTATATGTTTGCTAATTGTAGCTAGCCCAACTCGCAGTGTCTGTTTGTGGTCTTGGCCTTCCATTTCCTCTGTTGCACCATCCTTGTGTTCATTAGCTTCAATTTCAGAGATTTTCCCAGGTAGTTTCTTAGCTTTGTTTTGCTTGTGGATTGTTTTAAACCTCACAGCTGAATCCACTCTCCATGCTGCTTCAGTAAAGGAATAATCAACATCATCTAAGCAATCAGAATCAAACATTCAACATCAATATTGGATAAAGAATTAAGAAATTTCAGATTTTTAGATTAACAATATAATACATCACTTAATATCACTTACTTTTAACCATGCATTCTTTAATGGCTGTCTAGTCAATTTAAAATAGGTCATAGAGGAAGTGTGTCCCGAAAGATAATAGCAAACTCTGCAATCTTAACAGGAAATGCCTGGCTGCTTGGTGGGTAAATATCATTTTAGGATTTTCTAAGGCTGGGAGAGGGGGTGGGGGTGGTGGTTGGGATGCTGGAACCTTTTATCAGTTTGGAAAACCTTTTATCTGGCATGATGCATGATTTATGATATACAGATATACAGTACATTATTTGCAGTGTACAGTTTTGCCAACGTCTGATGAGTGCTTAGTTTTAATGTTGGTTTTAAATGCTGATGGTTGATAATTGTATAATAGATCTGTTTGCATATAGCAGTCTTAAACTGGCTAATCCTGCATTCTCTGTTAGCATACTGCAATACATATACTAATATACTACTAACCTAGGAACACCTTTTACATTTATAATAACACAGCGATGTATATTAGCACTTTTAAATTTTCCCAATTTAATGTAAACATTAATTAACATTACATTAAGATTTATTAAACTTAATTGAAGATTTACACAACTCACTTTTAGCATCTTATATAACCTTAGATTTAAAGTTAGATTTAAATACCCAATTAATAAATACATGTTCCTTTATCAGGCCAAGAAAGGTTAATGAATTGATATTTAGCTGCATACTATCTGGATCTAATTTGTAAAGGGATATAACCCCTGGCAAAAATCGATTCACCACTCTTAGAAGATGTTCATTCAGTTGTTTAGAAATAAATTGTGTAAAAAAAAAAACCCAATCACAGACATGCCACAAAATTATTTTCATTTAACATTCCAACCTTCTGGTTTTATGAAACTTACAAAAATAAAAAAGAAAGAAAATTATAGTCAGTTGCAATTGTTTTTACAGATAAAACAGTATCTGGTTACATCTACTAATTAGTCTGCAATTAATAAATAGCGCTTGCACACCTTAGTGCGGTGTTGAACTGAGCTAATTGACATAAATCATGGCTCGAACACGAGAGATGTCAGATGAAACAAAGGAGAGGATTATAAAACTTGTTGAAGAAGGTAAATCTTTATGGAATGTTGCAGAAGATGTTGGTTGTTCCTAGTCAGCTGTGTCTGAAATCTGGACCAAGTACAAATCAAACGTGAAGGTTGTAAAAGGGAAGCGTGCTGGAAGACCAAGGAAGACATCAGCGCGTCAAGATAGAAAACTTAAAGCAAACTTAAAGCCTCAAAAACAGAAAATGCACAACAAAACAAATGAGGAAGAAATGGGCAGAAAGTGGAGACGATGTCTGTGACCCATCTGTAAGAAATCGCGATTTACATCCAGAAAAACCAAACGAGAACCATCATTAACATCCAAACAGAAAAAAACAAGGTTTCAGTGGGCTAAAGAAAAGCAGTCATGGACTGTGGATGACTGGATGAGAGGGATGTTCAGTGATGAATCACGAATCTGCGTTGGGAGGGTGATGATGCTGGAACTTTTGATAATTGATCTTTTGAAAATCTATGGTAGAAATAAAAGAAAATGGTCCACAAAAAGCTCCAACCTGCAAAGCTGATCTGGTAACTGCAGTAAAAGTTGGAGCTGTTTGCATTGTTTCCATTTGCATTGAGAAATAATTCAAGCTCACACTTATAATAAGATTTGTTCAGTTCTAAGTCCTTTCTCTGTGGAGTTTGTTTGTTCTCCCCATGCCTGCGTGGGTTACCTCCAGTAACCTACAGTCCAAAGACATGCACATTAGGTTAACTGGATATTCTGGAATGCCTCTAGGTGTTAATGTGAGTGTGAATGGCTGTGTCTATGTGTTGTCCCTGTAATGATCAGGTTAACCATTTAGGTGTACCCTGCCTTCACCTGGAGTCAACTGGGGTGGGCCCTAGTACCCCAATAAAGGATAAGTGATTCGGAAAATGGAAAAAAAAGACTTATTTACAATTGCTTCTATTTAGTTTAGTTTAAGTAACATATTCCATTTTCTGGTGTTTATCATACACTGTTCTGTTAGATTGATGTTTATATGATGCTTATGAAAGTCTGTTCCCTAAAAGCTCCATAAAACGTGAAAGCTTTCCAAAGAATCCTGATGTCACCATTATTGTGTCGGAAAAGTATTTCCTGCAGATGTGGTTATGGCCTGCATGAGATCTGCATGAAGATTTTTTTACTTTGCATACATATGTTCCTGTAATAAAGTTTATCTTATTGTCAGACGCCTTAATGTAATTTCTAAACAAATACTATGTACACTGTCAGTTCAGTGTTATCTTGGAAAAGCATCTGTAATTTAATGCTTTTCAGTTACTTTAGTATCATGGGTTACATCCCCTTAAATGTCGAATACACTCTTTAATCCATTATGTGCTTTGGCTTCAGGAAATAAAGTGAACAGTAAATCTGACTGTCCAGTATTTTATGTTGGTCTACTGTTGCCACACTTCTGCTGCTGCTTGGCCAACTCTTTATTGCCCCTTGGTACAATAGCAGACATTAAATTTCTTAGCTAAACTAAATGTTCTTTGAAACAGGGTGAAGTTTTTATTTCCACTGATGTGTTCTCCTGTCAATGAGTAACACAGTAGTAGACATATAAGCTTAATCTGACATTTATGGCAGAGTATTAATATAGTCATATCAGTATTTATAAAACATATTTGATGTAGCAAGAAAACCAAATCAGTTTTATTACAATAAAGTTAATAAATTTTTATCATTAGACAATAATCAACTAAAGCGTTATATTTCTATTTGGCTTTTGAAGTTTACTGTACATGTAGATAAAGTGGTAAGTGGTAATTATAAAGTGTAAAGGTAAAGATAAAGTGGAGAGTGTGAAATTAATAGTTAAGAACTAGAAAAGCTCTCGGAGAGCGCAGACCTCCACCATGGCAGTTCAGTACCACCATATGGTATTGTAAGATGGTATATATATATAAATACAAATTTATATAATTGATACAATTTTTTTAAGGTTTATTTATTTTTAAAGGATGAAAATGATGATGCTTTCTACTTGGGATGATGTTATTTAATCCCCAGATAGTGGAACCAATTAGGTCATCCATTCCCATGTAGCATATACAGTAAATTTTATCTTTATCCTGTAAATTGTAATAGTTGTCACTGATTTAAAGGCTGTATATCAGCAACTGAAGTGAGCTTTGAAGTCTTTCAGTATGTCAGCAGTAGTGGGAGCAGTACATTGTAAGAATGGCATCATTATGCTTTATTATTCAGGTTACCAATGGTTTTTGGGGCGCCGAGTAAAGGTATGCAGGACTTAAAAAAGACACTTGCTGATCAGCAGCCTCCTTTTGACAAATGGACTCTTCTTGCCATTCCTTGAAATGCATCCACCGCCATTAATGTTTTGCTTTGACATGTAAAACAACAAAGTGCCCTTTTTGTCTAAGCCTTTGGTCAAACATTTTTGTCTTCTGTATTTGCTGGGCTCATTAAATTGCCACCTTCTCTGTGCATGCAGCTGAAGAACAAGTTTATGAAGAAGTTGCCCAGAGATGCTGAAGCCTCCAATGTGCTAGTTGGGGAAGTAGACTTCCTGGACACACCCTTTGTGGCCTTCGTGAGGCTACAGCAGGCTGTCATGCTGGGAGCACTAACAGAAGTTCCAGTTCCAACCAGGTATGAAAACCATACACTACAAAACTGGATATCATCAAATATTTAATTATCTAAACCCTTGGCTGTGCATTGATACAGATCTTGATTAAGCTGAAATGTCAGGTTAGGCAGAATTTGATTAGTCGTACAAGGATTAGAGTTAAAAAAAAGGTTAAAGGTCATCAAGAGAAGGTCTGGGACTTAATTTTCTTAATAAATACCTAATTATTTATTTCTGAACATGTCAAATAGTTTCACTTCCCCTACCATTTAAAATTATTCTGAGATGTACAGGATGTATTAACAATGAGGTGAATTTTCCCATACAGGTTCCTTTTTATTCTTCTCGGACCCAAAGGCAAGGCCAAATCATATCATGAAATTGGTCGAGCCATTGCCACCCTTATGTCTGATGAGGTATGAAAATTAAGAAATGATGGGCTTATAACCTACACTTGTTTTTAATTGAATTTAATATGAAGCCTTTAGATACTGACCAGCATGTCCACTTTGAAGGTTTTCCATGATATTGCGTATAAAGCCAAGGACAGACAAGATCTGCTTGCTGGTATCGACGAGTTCTTGGATGAGGTCATCGTCCTCCCTCCTGGTGAATGGGACCCTGCCATTAGGATAGAACCTCCAAAGTCCCTCCCATCTTCAGACAAAAGGTCTGGATTCGTTTAAGATTTTAATGTCATCTGCAGCTGGTTTTTACATACCATTATGGTTTTATTAAGGGACATACACACAAGGAGTGATTCACTTGTAGTCATCACTGCGGCTATAAGTACGTTGCTAACTCCATGCACACATAAAGAATTTTTGTCAATTACGCTTTTCTTTGATTTGGGTCATAAGAATATTTAATTATCTCAAGGCATAATGGTAAGCATGTCCGCCTCACAGCAAAAAGGTCCTGGGTTCCATTGAGGTTGTTTCTGTGTGGAGTTTGCATGAAGTTCTCTGGTTTCCTCCCACAGTCCAAAGACATGCACGTTAGATTAATTAGCTGTTACAAATTGCTCCATCCTCCAGCCTCCCTGTGAACCTAGTGGGATTAAGTGGTTCGATAAATGATGAATGATTTGAGATGGTCATTTGATATATTTACATATTTCGTAGGTTTTGGAATAGTGGCAAAATCACCATAGTGAGCTTGTTAATAAAAATTTACCTGGTATGCCTACTACTTGGTGTTTTTACAATTATTTTAAACAGCAGTGTACCACATTTTTTAAACCTCTGACTTCTGACCCAAGCAGTACCATGTGAACAGGATAAATTAATTGCATAGGAACCAGGCATTCACTGTAAAAATTAGAAAGCAGTATAAAACCAGTTCACTATGAGTGAAATGGCATCTCAAGACTTAATGTCAGAATGTGAATTTAAAAAGTGTTGGACAAACCCCTCTCATATTAATTACTAAAACGGAATGTCACTGTAATTTTGCTACAAATTGGGAGTATGGCAATTTAATCTCGTTTAACCTATCGAAGCAGTACACATGCGCAAAATTGTGCTTAGAAGCTCAGTGGCATACTTGGAGCAGTGAGTTGAGGGAGTTGCCCTTTTTCCATTTAGCCAAAATACAGGTGAACAAAAATAAATAATAAAATTATATATTATATAATTAAATAAACTAATATTAATATAAAGATAAATTTTAGTTATAAATATATTGAAATAAAATGAATGAATGTGCTATTGTGTACAGTCACTGCGTTCACTCAACACATTCATACCCTGGAAACTAATGTCATCTGTGAAAACCTGTACCTAGTTTTAGGACACTTTCATACCCATTGCTGAGTTCTACTGAACTAATTGATACTTTTGGCTTGTTTGCTACTGCAGGGCTGAGAATGTTCTTGTAAAACTTTGATTTGTTGCTCAGAAATGGGACAAATGTTCATAATAACATAAATATTTCAACATTTATCACATTTCTAAGCAACAAATAAAATTTTTTACAAGAACAATGAACTAATAGCTTTAAATGAACTTTAAAATGTGGTTAAGATGTGTGTACATTCACTTTTATTTATTTATCTGATTGTTTGTCATTCACTTCCTACAGTTGATTAATTGATACATTCGTTTATTTGCTGAACCACTTTATCCTACTGGGGTCACAGCACACACACACCATTTTTTCATTCTCACTCAATCCAAAATAACTGCACAAACAAGGTAAATGCATCAGCAGTCGATGTAATCCGGCTCCACTGCACATATTTGAAAGCATTTAAAAATCTGCAGTTTATTTTAACATGATTTGAAGGAATCAACAGTATCAGTTTGACTCTTTCTAGGACTTCAACTCAGCAAACAGACAAATAGATTTGAAAATGCCCATAAAACACTAGGTAAGTGATGACACTGTTTATAACGACTGTCTTATTCATTGTCTTCTGTCTGCTCGTATCTGTTTTCCAGGAAGAACATGTATGCTGGAGGGGACAATGCACAAATGAATGGAGACACGCCTCACGATGGAGGCCACGGTGGGGGAGGACATGCCATTGGTGACGAGCTGAAAAAGACAGGACGGTAAGTTATATTAAGTGGCTCCAGTTTTTGAAATGTTCCTTTCTTTTTTATTGTGTTCCCCTCAGGTCAGCATTTATAAAAATAGCAGCTCAACCTTTGTAAAATGCCAGCATCTTTTGAGGTTAAGAGATTTGACAAACAGGAAGACTGTAAGCTGATTTTTCTTACACATAGTATTAAAAGAGCTGAAATGGTTTTATTTGGATATACTCATGATGTGACACATACTGTAGCAAGGACGAAGGGCAGAGATTTCTTTATACAACCAAGAAAACAGGGTTATTTAATATGTTTATCAAAATGGAGTCTACATTGGTGTGTGTGAGTGCTTTGATAGTGTCACAACAGCACTATTGATTCGATGGCAAATTGTGCTTTCCAGAGTGGGCAGATACTGGAAGTGTATTTAAGCTCTCTCCTTGCATCGCTGACGAGTGGAGGGTTACATCTTTTAGGGGTCGTCACAGTATCAGCCTTGGTTTTCTTTGTTGTGTTGTAGTTTTCTGGTTTTCAGTATATTTCATGTTGTTGGGGTTTAGGGAACATAGTTCAAAGTTCAGTTCATACAGCCCAAAATTCATATTCATAGTTAATTTTGTAAAAATTGAACTAAGTTAAAAAAAGTTCTAAAAATTGACTATAATAAATTTTGTTGTTTGTTCCATTGTTGTTAATGAATAAGCCACTATTAATTTTTTATTGTACCTCCTTCTACCCATGCATCATCACCCCCAAACTGTGATGCTTATAAACACCTTGTTCACATCTGAACAGCAATCTGCTGCATGTGCACACAGTATCTACCTCGGACAATTCAGACTTGAAGTCAGAAATAGTCTTACTGTGCATTTTCTGTACCTGCTTATTTGAAGGCATATGTCTGGATGGCTGCAAACCAGTCACCAGTTTGATGAGTGATGTTTTTTTGTCCGTACTTAAGCTCCCTGTAAATCTCCCACAATGTAGTGTAACCTTATCCATTTCTTGTTGGGACATGAAGGCAACGGGTCCTTAAAAAAACTGTAAATTTCACTTGGATGGATGACCTTCGCGGTTGTTGCCTTGTAGTCTTATCTTTATTGTGCTGACATATAAGTTGCATCTCAAGACTGATGCTTATAAGTTGCATTCTAAAGACTGATGCTACCACTCGATTTTTTGTTTCAGATCCGATGTGATTGTACTTGTAGTTTTTTTCCACCCAAGTCTTCTCTTTGTTCATAAAACTTATTCAAATGCACAAACAAACTAGCTTTCGAAATATGAAATATGTCTGCACCATTAGCACAAGCTATGTTCTACTCTGTTTATGGAGACGTCATGTGGCCTGCTGTAAAACAGCATCGTAAAACAGTGCCCGTGAAAGGGGAGCAGACTACTGAGCTCTATAAACAAATGTATATGTCTCTATAGAGCTCAGTGGATCAGACACAGAGCCCTTGAACAGAGACAAAAGTTGAAAGTGAGCAGTACATTTACAGCATTTGGCAGATGCTCTTATCCAGAGTGACTTATAATTATAATTTTTAAGGGTTAACGGCCTTGCTTAAGGGCCCCACAGTGGTAATAGTGGGGATTGAACTGCTGACCTTTGGATCAGTAACCCATCGTCTTAACCACTAAGCCCTACTGCCTCCAGTGTGTTTAAATCCATGTTCATTTGTAAACTGAATCGTTCAGTTCAGCGTTCACAAAAATAAGATTTTTAAACTCTTGATGGCATAACCTGGTCATTTAGGACGTTCAAGTTATAATTTGATTTTATTAATAAAATAATGTTGCATAATGTTGCTGAGCCTCGAACTGACCAATTGAACCAACCCCAGATTGTAACACTACTTCCATTCTTACCCTAACACACTTATTGCTTGGGAATAGGGTTAATCTGGCCTCATCGAATCACATGACCTATTTCGATTGCTCCAGAATGCTATCTTTATTCTCTCTTGCTTAACTGTTTTTATATTTTTACACCAGATTTTCTCTCCAATATGCATGAGCTAACAGACACTTTTGACAGAGACAGGAAAGAGAACGTACACCACCACTCCTTCCTGGAGAGATCGGTCAATTAGCTCTCATGGGCTCCTGGCTATGAATGACTACATACAGCATTTGAGATTTGAGCCTGTGAAATCTTGGAAGCAAACTGTTTTATTCAGATTTTTCTCATTAAGATGTGTGTGTGTGTGTGTGTGTGTGCATATATATATATATATATATATATATATATAT
>JAOUQZ010000027.1:8033545-8051661 GCA_028564935.1 Neosilurus hyrtlii
TATATATATATATATATATATATATATATATATATATATATATATATATATATATATATATATATATATATTAATAATATGATTAATATAGCCACACAGCTGTAAAGTCTCAAACCTCTTAGTTCTCGTTGCACTGTGTGTCACTGATGATGGTCAGTCAAGCGTTTTTTTTCCCGACCACATTTCCTGCTTAAAGTTTAAGGATCAGCACGGTCCTTTCTGGCTTTATTGATGCGTTAGTCAGTTCTTTACTAGAACCCAATTTGAGTAATTTCAGAAATCTCCTTTGTTGTTTTATTTGTTTGATGCCGGTCCATAATTTGCTCTTTTTGAAGTGAGAAGGTACTCACTGCCACAGTCTATGTAAATAACATGTTACCAGCTGAAACATATTAATTACTGCAGTAATTAACCAGTCAGCAGCTGTAGCGTAATTGATCATTTAAATGCTGTTTGGGGTATTAAAGGGAAATGAAACTCAAACTTAATAAAAGCTTGCATACGTCCTAAACGTCTTTGCACATCAAAACACGCTATTGTTATGACAAGTTTCTTCGTGAAGAAAAATAATTGGTAATAACTCCACATACAGGGGGGCAACATTGTACTGTGATAAGTCACATGTGATATACATGTATGCGACGTTAAATATGGAAGTAATTTACATATGAATTAAAGAAGGTGTATATATAATTAATTTCTATAAATGACCCGATGTTTGTCTGATGTATGTGAACGCTAGCTCGGATTATGTGTGTGTGTGTGTGTGTGTGTGTGTGTGTGTGTGTGTGTGTGTGTGTGTGTGTGTGTGTATATATATATATATATATATGTCTAGTTTTATTCTATTCAGAAGTTCACTTGTTTATATCTGATTTGTTAGTTTAATATTTGTAAACTGTTATTTTTGCCATTATGTGTCCTTCTATTAACTGATGAATTTACGTCGTATTTTCATGATTTCTCTCACTCGCGAGAGTAAAACAAATGGTTTTCAAATGGTCTAATGCAAACTATCAAAAAAAGATTTTACCACCTTACAACTTTGAAAATGTAAGTAAAAACCTTCTAATGATAAAAATAGACATATGTTCATGTGTCACGAGAGAGCATGGAAGGCTTGATTTCATTTCAGTTTAATAGCAATTAGTACAATTTGTTATTAAAATCCTCACTAATCACACAACGTCACTGAATATAGCTGTGTTTATATTTTGTAGCTCATTGAGCTCTTTTTACTTGGTTACTCTTTGTTTGACGTTTTTGTGCTGAAGATATTTATGCATGTACAAGTTTTGTTGAAACTGTTCACTTTAGCATGTAAACATGCAAAATGAAATCTAACTGTTATTCTTTTTAATTAGGTTTTGTGGAGGCCTTATACTGGACATTAAAAGGAAAGCCCCATTCTTTGCCAGTGATTTCTATGATGCACTGCACATCCAGTCACTGTCTGCCATCCTGTTTATCTATTTGGGAACAGTTACCAATGCAATCACGTTTGGAGGTCTGCTGGGAGATGCCACAGATAACATGCAGGTTAAACATATTATTTTATTTTTTGTTATAATCTTTCCACCAGTTTTAACAAAGCATACTTATTCCAAAAATATAGATTGTACTACCATCATGGAGTGTAAACATTTCAGTTTAAATTTATATATTATATAAATAAGTCGATATCTTTAGAAATAACACACGCTATGATTTGCAACCTGATACAATCTATTGACTCGTTAAAGGGTATCTGTGGTAAATTAGTGTTACTAGCTATTTAAATTATCACGAATAACGTCAGTGGTTCCTTCCGGACAACATTAGTCCTTGCCCATTTTCAAAGTGCACACGATTGTTATGACACGGGGCATGCTCACAGACATGTTGCTTTTCTGATTGGCTGTTCCAGCCTGGTAGAGACGTCAACTTACCTACTCACTGACCTGTGTAGCATAACACGTTATCTTCCAGTGCTGAGCTGCACTAACAGCAAGCACAGAAATCACAGAAAACATTTCTTTTTGTTCCTAAACCAACTGACGACTGTAGAGTCGGCCAAACCTTTGCTGCATAAGCCATTTGGATTTACCGTCACGCTCATTTCTTGCAGCATTCTCGTCCTCAGAGTCACTAAAATGTGATGTCTCACTGTCTCCACAAGAGACGTCAACTCCGCCCAACGTGTTGGTATGCGGACCTGCTATGCTGCTAAATCCTATTGTTTAGCACACTGCTAGTAATCGATGGGATAAAATGGTCATTTACGTTAAAATAAGCATCTGTATCGCTTAAATGTATTACATACACTCGGTTTATGCTGTAAGGATGACCAATGCCGGTACTCTTTAACTTTAAGTACTCCACAAAGGACTTTCACTTCTGATAAACGTCGCAAAGAAGGGACAACACATACCACACCCACATACACCAGATTACTCCACACATAACCCATGCTGACCTCTTCTCAGGACAGAAAGATCCTCACTAGTCTCACTGTTTTGCCTAACATTGACACGTAAATACACTTCCATGCAACAGCATTCCTTCCTGGGTCAAGGTGAGCAGATGTGCAAGGGAAACTATACTGTCGTTTGCTGCATGGCTTTGCATGAGTAAACCTCACATCACTGTCTCTGTGCAGGGCGTGCTGGAGAGTTTTCTGGGTACAGCCGTGTCTGGAGCTGTATTTTGCCTTTTAGCTGGACAGCCCCTCACCATCCTCAGCAGTACAGGGCCAGTACTCGTGTTTGAGAGACTCCTCTTCAACTTCAGCAGGTTTTTAAATCCTTTTTTTATATACAAACCACAGGACAATCACCCATTAAAAGACAATTATACACTATACAATACCAGTCAGATGTTAGGATACAGCTCATAAAAGCAGTTTTTTCCATTTGTATTAAAAGAACTATAATTAAATATTTAACCCTATAAATAGTACAGCACTATAAATGAATAACACTATAACACTGTAAATAAAATAATGGAATCATCAAGGGAGAAAAAACAAGTAAAAACACCTGTTTGATATTTTTGTCACCTGCCAGCAAAGCTGGAACAACACATAGGGATTACTATAAGTCATCTTGCGTTGTTGTTGTCGTAGTCACTACTAATCCTCAACTACTCTTCAGCCAGCCAATTTATTTCTACCACACTTTCACAGAATCTTATTTCCTTATTAATTAAGGAGTATTAATCCTCCTACATCAGATTTTTATGAAGCTTTAACAGAATCTTCAGAACTTAATGCTATTGTGCACCTCCTTGTTTATTTTTGAAGCAAATCACTCATCACTCACTCATTTGGTTGCTGGGAGGCTGGTGCCTATATCAGTCAACACTGGGCAAAGGCGGGGTACATCCTGAACAGCTTGCCAGCCCATCGCAGGGCCAACACACATAAACATTCACACTCACACATAGGGTCAATTTGGAACAGTCAGTTAGCCTCATGTGCATATCTTTGTATCGTGGGAGGATACCAAAGTACCTGGAAGTAATCCACGCAAGCATGGGGAGAAGATACAAGCTCCACACGGAAACGCCCTCGCCAAGCCTGAGACTTGAAAACAAGACCTTGTTGCTGTGAAGCGGATGTGCTAACCACTGCACCGCTGTGCCGCCCTGTATTGAATTTTCAGTGCTAGTGGAAATTAGCAGTGCAGGTGACATGTCTTCTCTGAAAGACTCACATCTAAGTATATTTGTAACAACAATCCTGATTTCCACCAAAGAGGCTTTTGTTTAAATGTCCCATTTTCTTGACTGCTAGAATAGGAAAGTACTTGATTAAAAAAAACATTTAAACAAGTAAACTAATGTTTAAGAATAATATAAAAAAGTTCTGTTTTTGTACCTTTTCAGTATAACATTTTAAAGAGGCTTAGTAGGCATCATGTGATCTCAGTTGATTAACTGTGAATAAATAACAAATAATTAACTGTGAATAAATGACAATTAGTAAGAAATGAAATGGCACAATACGATTGGTTGGTTATTGGGATTAAAGAAACTGTACCCCGATTGGATAATGCTTGAATTAAACTGACAGACGCTCTTAGTTAATCACATGGAGCAGACGGGTTCTTCATTAACAGGTTTTAAAATGAAAAAACCTTGTTTTAGTTTTTTTCTTGTGTTTACATGAAATATTTATGAAAACTTTGAATGAGCACTGTTATGGAGTGTGGTTTATTTTCATTTACATGTTCTATATACATACTAAACTCTTATACTATACTAGGCCCTGGATGTTCTGACCTGGATGGTGAAACCTCACTTTTGCCCATAATCTGCTGAGATTGGCTCCAGCCTCCCTGTGACCCTAGTAGGATTAAGCAGTTCGATAAATGAACAAAAGATAAACCAATAAATAAATAATAAAACTCATGGTTTTTAAAACACGACTTTTCCATTATCCAATCGGGGTACAGTTTCTTTAATCCCTACATACACAGTGCTTAGCTGTGCTCAGATCGCAGAGCTCATCTGAACTGCTAATGTAATGGTAAATCATAATAATAATGTAATCATTTTAGTTTGCTTTTTATGTTCCTGTGGAGTACATGTTAAAACAGTTATGTGCGTCAGGCTTGGTGCATTTAGCACATCCACTACACCTTCAGCAAATAATTGTTAATTATAGTAAACCAGTCATATTGAGCTTTTCCCATGTAGTACATACAAAATTTTGGAATATATGAACATTCGTTATGTATCTCACTATGTATTTTGCTAAGACAATACTGTTACAAACTCTTATTGCAGAGAGAATGAATTTGATTACCTGGAGTTCCGGTTGTGGATTGGTCTGTGGTCCGCCTTTTTACTCCTGCTGTTGGTGGCCACAGATGCCAGTTTCCTGGTGCAATACTTCACACGCTTCACAGAAGAGGGCTTTTCCTCGCTCATTAGTTTCATCTTCATCTATGACTCCTTCAAGAAGATGCTGAAGCTTGCCCACCATTACCCCATAAACTCTGATTTTAAAGTCGACCACATCACGCAGTATGACTGCCTGTGCATGGCGCCCACTATAGGTAGGAAACAGTATTTATAGATCTCTTTATTTAGGACTACATATCTAGGCCATGATGGGTCAAATCAGGTCAATATGACATGACATGATGGACCTTGAAGTGTTATGATGTGATTACGAACTTGTGTGTCTTGAAAGTCATGCATGTTGCATTGCTGTCATTTCATTAGGTCATGTCATGTCGTATTTTTATGTCCTGTGGAGATACAAGCATTACTTTTAACAGCATGAATTCTTATAAAATTTTTTCCTATAATAGCAGGTAAGTTTGTACAACACATTTTCTAGGCATTTGCTATAGGATTTCAATCGTTGAAAACAGATTTCTAAAAGTCCTTATTGTAATCAATTTCCATCTTCTCCTTGTCAGGTTCGAAAATGTTAAACTCCATTTTGTTGGCATTTAATAAACAAAGACTATTATTTTGGACATTCATTGCATATTTACAAGTGAGTGTAGGTAAACATTGTGACAGCTCATTTGAGACTATATATATATAATTGGCGTATAAATATACCAATTTTATCCAAATCATAGAGGCTAGGACTGGGCAAAATGGACCAAAAATCAGATCTTCATATTTTTCAGCTGAACCGGGATGTAAAATGTATATCAGAATATTTGTTTCCCACAAAATAATAACAAAAGACAATTTCATGTCAAAGCCACGTCTCAAGTTTCACCAAGGCACTTTTATTATCGGACAGCTACATGTTCAGGAAAATAGCGCTCAGAAATAAACTACAGGCATGTATTAAGTATAAATGCTCTCTGAATAATATAAAATAAAAAAATATATATTTTTTTTTCTGTGCAAATGAAAACAGTGCAAATGAAAACAGAAAAGGTATAGTGCAAAATAAACAGAAGGCTGACTTTCTTATTTAAAAAAAGGGTTTTCCACAAGGTAGACAGTTCTTTATTTACCAAATAAAGTGCTTCCTCCTATAGTGACTAGAATCATGGATTAAGGGTTTTTAGCACCTGTATAAAGCCATCTTGTTCCACAGTTGACAAAACACAAAAAACACTCACACCCACAAAAAAACAACTGCCTTAAAAATTTATCAAAACCAAAAAAAAAAATCACACACCATAAGGTAGCATATTAATAAAAGAAAATGACACAAAGACTGCTAAAATATGTCAGTTAAGAAGAAAGTTATAAACATTTTACTCATGAATAAACAAAACATTATTTCCACATCACCGCGGGTGCTTGGCAGTAATTTTACGTCGTAGGATTATGGCATGTTCCTGTGTATGGACATTGTTTAAGGTACATATACATTTATTTTAACATTAACTATAAAAACTGACCAAGTTACATTACATTCTGATAATGAGAAGTGTTTTTTTTTTTTTTTTGTTTTTTTTTTAACTCCCATAAATAACCCCTGGGCACACACGGTATATAGCGGCTGTGGATGCTGAGTATGTCACCTGCCTATTTTAAATTAGTTGTACTCAAACCTTTAGTTTGGAATTGGTTTCCAGAATTCCCTACAGAAGGGTTTCCTATTCCTGGTCCTGGATGACCCTCTGCCTTGCACATTTTAGAGTTTTCCTTGTTCCCAACGCACCTGATTAAACTAATTAGCTAATTAACAGCTCTAAGTGACTTGAAGTGGGTGTGGTGTGCCGGAAAAGCACTAAAAAATGCAGGACAGGAGGTCCTCCAGAACCCGGGTTGGGAACCTCTGCTCTACAGAATACATTCCATCTCCGAATAATTAAGCCATTTTTGTTTTCGTTTCACCACTTCTGTGACTGTCACCATGTTTACACTGCATGTAAGACAGAGAAGAGACAGTAGAAATGGTGAACTGGTGGCTCAACTGGTATAACTTTAATGCAGCATCAACTATATTAATATAAACAATATTGTCTCATCCTCTATTGTGTATGAAAGCATATCACTATATCTAAAAAACTTCATATATCATCCAGCCGTATTACATGCCACCAAAGTTCCTCCACTCTAAACCTTGCTTTGGGCCCCCTAGTGCCAGGGAAGGTGAATGGCAACAACATGCAAATACTGTTTGGGAAAGGCTCATATATGGGTGTGATGTTTGTGGGTCTATATAATTTTCCCCATATAGTGTATGTGATAGGATTAATCTACTGGATATGTTGAGAATTAGATCAGAACAATGCTCCTAATCACACATTGAACTTGAAAGGAAATAAGATTTTTCAAAGTGGCAAAAGATGCAGGTAAATCAAGGAATGTGAGGACAGAGGTCATGAAATTCTCTGTAAAGTGACTTTAAAAAGGCTGCTTCATTGAAATACATGGTCTCGTAATCAGACTGATGGGCATACTGGAAGTTAGCAAATTGAAGGGATGAAGTGTCCGATGACTGCATGATCAAATGTCTTGAATCAAAATAGATAGAAGGAAGCAGCAACATTTGCAAGGTTGAGTATGACATTCTTGAACAGATTGTGACGACGGAACCAAACCACTGATCAGAGCTGCTGGAACAGCCCTAACATTAACACTACCTGACTGTGGCAGCCCCATACTTCTTTGCCATTTTGGAGATGAATAGATCCAGCCGTTTAGCACAGTGTGGTCCTTGTCAAACTCACTCACATCCTTACGCTTGCTCATTTTCCCCGATTTCAACACATCAACTTCGAGAACAGACTGTTCACTTTCTGTCTAATACATCCCACCCCTTGGCAGGTACCACTAACAATTATGAAGTGGATGTGACTGAATAGACTATCTAAACTTTCTAACTGAGTAGTCTATTCACCAATCCAAAAGTAGGATATCCACCAAACCTGAGGAGAATATTTACAAACCAAATCAATATTTTTATAGTTTATTTTTACATTTTGCATGAGCATGACAGGTAAGCTCAGCGAACAGCACAAGCTCAAGTAACAAGTATGTCACAAGTATGCTCCATTATGTTGTTTTTTAAGGATCTTTTAAAGTTTTAATATATACCATGCATAAACATAAAAAAAGCAACCTACGTCTGTTTTTTCCATTTTTTTAAAGCATGACAGTGATCACACCACATGCCACATCATAATGCTCACGTGCAGTTCACAACACAAGGGCTTTTGTTACATTTGAAAATGGGAATATTGTGGCCAGAATGTTGAATCAGAGACCATAACAATCCCCAAGTGTTTTATGTCATTTCTGTTTAAGCCTTATCCACTTGGGATAATGTTTATTATCTCCTATACAGCGAACCACTCAGATCATGCTGTTTTCGTGTAGCATATACTAATCAACATTATTCACATCACCTGTCAGTGGTCATAATGCTTTTTATTAATGCTATAGCTGATTGGTGTCTATTCATCTCCAAAACAAGAAATCTTGTGGGTTGTACTTGGTAATCAGTGGTAAGAACCCACAAAAGTTGGTCCAAGAAAGTGCAGAGGATTGTCATGGGTGCCCAAGGCTCACTGATGTGCATGGGCAGAAAACAATAGTACACCTGGTCTGATCTCATAGCTACTGTAGCACAAAATGCTGAAACCTAATGCTGGTACAAGCAGTTGAATGTAAAAGTTAAGTGGTAAACTGGTAATGCAGTATAATCAGCTGAAGGGTGTGTGTGTATTTTATCGTTTTGTAATAATATGATCTTTCTTGGTACATTCAGTGGACACCAGATACAATTAGCGATAAAGACTGAGAATGAGAGCTAAAATGTTGGTTCCAATTTTGTCTGCACTCATGCATGTACAGTAATTGTTCCCTGAAGCAAATGTGATTTATTACAAACCAGCCTTTTTGTTACCCTTGGTCACAAATGGCCTATTACTGGGTGCCCTAGATACCCAAACTGCAGCATACAGTATGTTTCATATACACTATAGATGTGTGTTTATGTGTTGTGAGGTCATTCCAGTCATTGCATGTATCACATTTTTAACATTTTTAGGATTAGTAAATCACTTGTTGTGTTAATTTTGCTTCATGCTGTTTGCTGATTATAACAAATTGCTCATAGATTTTTAGATTAATTTCAAAAGTTTGAGTTTTATTGGTATTCATATGGTGTATAAATGATTAATTCCAACACTGATGTTTAATCAACCTATTTGGATCCCTGTGGCAAAGTGTGAGAAGTTAACTTAAAATAAAATGGTTAATTTCTTATTAAGAAATAGGAATCCCCAACATGGTACCAGTGAGTGCATGTTGCTCTTTTTGGAATGGCTGATGATTAAAAACAGTTTTCTGAAAATTATTTTTAAAACTGTGGAAATGAGAGGCACTTGGTAATATTACTAGCCATTTTAAGGTAATGTAGTCAAAGATACAGTAGATATATTAAAATTTGAATGTATAAACTGTAACAGCAGCATTATGTACCTGTTCACTTTACTGTGAACAGTCGGCTCTGCTTCATACACACTAGCTGTGTTTGTTGTGATAGGCGGGCCACGCAGAAAGCAGGTGAGAGCATCCCCATTGGTGGGTTGCCAGGGGGTTGAAGGACTCATCCGCCACCCGCTAGCTCCCTCCAAGGGGTACTATCTGCCTTCCCTTTAAGCATGCTGCAAATGCACTTGGAGAAAAAACAGCTCAGTAGAAATTAGCTCTGACTGCTTATAAAAGATTAACGTTGGGGGGAGGGTGACAAGCAGAGTCTACCATGAAATGGCTCTGCTGTGCCCTAGCTGTGCACTAGCTGACCCTCACTGCACAGAAATGCATTGCTAAATATTATAACCAATTAGTGATGTGTAATATGTCATGGGTAAAGATTGGCCTGTGTTAATTTGACCAAAATAAATGGGTAAATTATTTACACCAGTGCCATGTTCTTGTCTAAATACCTACAGTAACTCTAATTGGAATTCCTGTGACTGATATAAAGACTCAAAAGGCATAATTTGCCTTTTTATCATCTTTATGTTGCAGAATTTTTGCAATATCAGTGTCACTAAGGTCAGTGGTTACTAGCAAACAATATATCCTGGCAATGCCTGCAGTCATCCATTTGAAATCTTCTAGCTTGATATCGCATGTTCTTATGTATGGATCAGTGTTTATCAATTTTTTTAATGTTTAATCTCTTTCAGTAAACAACTCAGATGTGTTCACAAACTCAGAAGAGGCGACCTCTATGTGGTTCTATAACTATACTGATCTTGTAAGTTGCCTTTAAAAATATCAGCTTGCTTCCTGTATAGAGTACTTCTATAGAACGGTCATACTGCCGACTTAATTTTGATAGTTTGAACAATCTATTGTTTGAGGAAGACATAATCCACGACCACAGTGTTTTTATCTGAATGAAATCATACACCACTCTTTCAATATTGCCCCAGTTTCAATAGAAATTTGACTGATTATCCTCCCTCCTAGGATAATAGTATAATTAGCTAACACTGTCAAATTATCTCTTTGGAATAATGCTGAAAATGGTCACAATGGGTTCTTTGAGATCGCGCCCTCAGTCAGTGGTTAGTGAAACATAATGACCAAATCTACTCCCTTCCATCATTTCGACATCACATTGTTGAAGTCGTTCATTTGTGGCTACAAATGTGTTCTAATGGGTATGGGAAATCAGAATGCCTTTGGTATTAATTTTTTTATATGACATATATAACATCACAACAACTTTACAACATTTTCGGGCATTTTAATGGCATAACAAATTACACAGTAAATAACGGCCCTCTGTTTAAAACTAATTTGACTTGTGCCATAAACCCCAACAGGTTCCATTCCAAAAACCACAAAACAAAGGTGTTTGCTACTGTAGATTTTAAAAGTCTGAGCTAATTACATATTACTAAAGCATGTCTTTTCTTTCTAAAAGCCTTTAAATGCTACCTGGTCCTCCCTGACAAAGAAGGAGTGCCTGGCGTATGGTGGAGAGTTGGTTGGAAAGAGCTGTGAATACGTGCCCGACATCACCCTCATGTCCTTCATCCTTTTCTTGGGTACCTATACCTGCTCTATGTGTCTGAAACAGTTCAAGTTCAGTCCCTTTTTCCCTACCACGGTAAGCACTGATCATTCTGCCTCCCCATCCCCAACCAGCAGAGCAACACACTGATCTATTTCCAATTTTGCAATAAATACAATTTTACTAGTGGTTTTTAGGTATACAACTGTATATTATAAACAGAAAACAGCTCATGCCTATGTATCTTCTTAATAGAGTTTGTAGATCACTACAAACATTCTAAGTTAATGAAGGTGACTTAAATGGTCTTTTTGTTATTGATTAAA
This sequence comes from Neosilurus hyrtlii, assembly GCA_028564935.1. Lineage (NCBI taxonomy): Eukaryota > Metazoa > Chordata > Actinopteri > Siluriformes > Plotosidae > Neosilurus > Neosilurus hyrtlii. Next base: position 8,044,814 of record JAOUQZ010000027.1, read on the forward strand.
AATATAATTTTGTCATCAATATTACTCTTATCATCTTGTCATATTATTAGTCTTAGTGTAAAATGAACTGAATGTACGTATAGTTAATATGAACATGTTTTTTAAATTATTCAGATGCACTTTAGGGAAATTGAGGCAACCAGGTGAAAAGTGGACTAAACAGGTGAAGTCGTTTTTTGTTTTTTCGTTTTTCTCAGGTTAGGAAACTCATCAGTGACTTTGCCATCATTTTGGCCATCCTGATTTTCTGCTGTGTTGATGCTTTCATAGGAGTCGACACACCAAAGCTAATTGTGCCAACTGAATTTAAGGTACGTCTTTTCCTCAGGTGCAGTGAATTCCAAAATGTTTGCGTAATTTCAGAAAAAGCCCTGCTAGCACCCTTCTACCACCCAACAACAACTGAATCAGAGTTAAGTAGTAAATTCAATAACTTAATGAAATAACCAACTTTGAACTGTGGAAACAATTTGGAATGCTGAGACGAAACCACTGCAAGCACAGACTGAACATGCAACCTCCACGCACAAAAGCACAAGATTCCAACCCAGAATATGCGTTCTGTGACGCAACATCGCTAACCACTGAGCTACAGTGCTGCATTTTTGGCAGTCATTTTTTAAATCTAAACATGACTACAAAAACGGTTTTTATTTTGAACACATAAGTAAACTGAACTCATATAAACAGAAAGGAAAGGAAACAAATCAGAGAATGATTGGAGTAAACCTACATAAAACAGTCAGAATTTGTTCTCTGCAATGCTACACCTTGATGTGGAGCAGGTTTAAAGAAAAAAGAATCAGTGGTATAACCTATGTAGTTGGATCTGGTAACGAGTACGCCGTGATCAAGAAAAATATATGTAACACAAATTTCTTTGACTGTATTATTAGGAATGATTTCCTCTGTAACCTCCTTCTCATTCCTCAGCCAACAAGCCCAAATCGCGGCTGGTTTGTTCCACTGTTTGGAGGTAACCCCTGGTGGGTTTACCTGGCATCAGCCATTCCTGCCCTGCTGGTCACCATTCTGCTATTCATGGACCAGCAGATCACAGCTGTCATCATCAACCGGAAGGAGCACAAGCTGAAGGTAGCGCATGCTGAGAGCTAGATTAGCACGCTTGCTTTGAGCTCGCCAGGAACGCTCTCCAGCACAGCAAGGACTGCACTCTGTGCCAGTCCTGCTATATTTATCTCCTGTGAACATAGTGAAGCTTTTATTTGGCTCTGGTTTTATTTTTAGGGTGTCAATAAAGACATGTGTCTAAAACAAAGTTTCATTTGAGTAAGCCAGGTGAGCCAGATCTCACTGAGTGCATGGAAAATTGGGGCATTTATTTATTGCTTTTCAACAAAGGCCCCAGGTTTATCACTCTATGCTACTTTTCTTTTTTTTATCCATTTATAGTGAGTCTCTGTTTTTACCCATCTTTTTCCTTGCCCTCACTGTGCATATATGTTGGGGAGCCCAACAATGAAGTGATTGTAAAGTGGTTAAAAACAATCCATGCATTGAGTTTTGGGGAACGTAACATGATACTTACCTTGTGATTACGTTTTCCGTGCAATACCAAAGCTAAGAAAATGGTTTTATAGCTGTTTTAAGAGAGTGGAGGATGTGAATCAGGTTACTCAAGGGCAGGATTGAGTGTGGATTACCAGACAGGCCTTGCAGAGACTGTGATGACTGTAATGAAACTTCTTATCGCACCAGTAACTCTTTTACAAATTTACTGAAAGTCTTTAAATCTCTTTGATGGCAAGCTGACCTCTGTATCATTCTGCATGGCATTCAGAAAGAATACTCAGAACATGGTACATTGTAACCTTATTTTCATTTTCGTTTTTCTACTGTAGAAAGGTGCTGGCTACCATTTGGACCTGTTCTGGGTGGCTTTATTGATCGTACTGTGCTCCTTCATGGGTCTGCCTTGGTATGTGGCTGCTACTGTCATCTCTATTGCCCACATAGACAGCTTGAAGATGGAGACAGAGACCTCGGCCCCGGGCGAGCAACCCAAATTTTTGGGTGTGCGGTAAGTTTCAATGACTCAATCTCCTTATGGCACATTCATGGGTGTTAGACTGTGGTAACTCTGTTTCAGATTGCATTGTGGAGATTTTAATGCTTATATTATGCTTTAAATTGAATACAGGTACTATATTATCAGTGCCTTCTCTCTGTGGGCAAACAAAGCTGTGGTTGTTTGCCATAAGTTTAATTTTAAAGTACATGCAGAGATAACAACAGGGTGATTTTGTTTGCTGTTACACTCTTAGTTAAGCTCAGCGGGGCAGTTGTTTTGAAAGACAGGCTTATTTGGTTTAACTTTAGGGAAGCTATATTGATGCAGCTGTAAGCTGCAAAAACAAATAGGGTTATAGAAAATACAACCCATTTACAATACATTACAATTTCAGAAATCCAGTAATAAACAAAAAAAAAGTCTAAGTCAGTTGCATAATTATTATAATTTTTTTTTGCAGGGAGCAGAGGGTAACTGGTGTTTGCGTTTTCCTTCTCACTGGACTCTCTGTCTTCATGTCTCCAATTCTTAAGGTAGTCCAGCTTTTCTCATAAGAACTGTAAACTAATTTACTTATTCATAACTAAGGTACAATACATATTGTGCATGGCGAGCAATTATAAAGTGGATAGAGTTGCTTTGGATTATTCTTCGTAACCTGGAATTCACAATAGATTAAATGCACAGTGGATTGAATTGAAAGAATTTGGGTGAATCTATCCATCCATCCATCCACTGAAGCCAGTCCCAGCTGACTTTGGGTGATGGACAGGGTATAAACAGGTTGGCAGTTTATTGCAGGGCTAACATTGACACAAACAAATATTCACACTTGTATTCATGGCCATGATCAATTTTATTGTATCTAGTTGACCTAATTTTCACGTCTTTGTACTCATGCAAGCGTGAGGAGAATATGCAAAAAACAGAAATGACTTATGGTTGAGATTCAAACCCTGGCCCTTATTGTAAACAGTCAAAAATTTTGTATCCTTGTATTCAGTTCATCCCCATGCCTGTCCTCTATGGAGTCTTCCTCTACATGGGTGTAGCCTCACTTAATGGAGTACAGGTAAGTCATACATCTATCCATGTCCCTGGGATTTCCCACTGTCTGTTGTCTTAATATTGCTCTTTTTTTTTTTGACAAATTGATGAATTCATGACAAATTAATGAATTATTTTGTTGCTCATTCAGTTCATGGACCGCCTGAAGCTCCTTCTGATGCCTGCCAAACACCAGCCAGACCTGATCTACCTGCGGCATGTGCCACTGCGAAAAGTTCACCTCTTTACCTTTGTCCAGGTGCTGTGCTTGGCACTGCTTTGGATCCTCAAGTCCACTGTGGCTGCTATCATCTTCCCTGTCATGGTGGGTTTATGGTTCATAGATTACTCTCTGCTTGCTTCAGAATGGCACTAAACTTGGGAGATGATTTTGTATTCAAATAATGCCAAGTTTTAAATTTCAAATATGTAGTAAAGACTGAGTCAAAATTTTGTTTGAAGAGGTTTATTTCAATAAAATTATTCCTAAAGAGTTGTAATTTACCTCAGGTGGCATTGCCAGTACTAATCTATATGCAGCCTTACAGGCATGTGCAAATGGGATGTCAGCTAAGCTGTGTTACAACTGCTTCCTTCCACCCCCATTCCCAACAATGACTGAAAGAACAGTCTAGTAGTAGTAAAGCAATGTAACTTTTGAAATATGTCAGAATATAACGTTTAAGCACCGTCACATACTACTGCGTAGTCCAGTGGCATTGACTTCCCATGTCAGTGAAGACACTGACCTTGAATTGTATTGATTGTATTTTTGCTTCTTTCCTAGCAGTGTGCAAATTGCCATATTTTTTTCTTGTTTGTTGTGCCTTGTGTTCATTTTCATGAATTTTTCATTATCGCACTTCATATTTGTGAAGTGATTATGTATTTAAATACATATATTTATATATAAGTTATGTTTTTATTTGACAAATTTGTTTGAGGTAGGTATATGATGTGCTGAGGAATCGGTAAATGATATTTCATAAAATTTGAGGTTCTGGCCACAAATTGTAAGACAGTTCCATTGTATCCTATGGGTACCTTCGCAAATGTGTGTGCAGGAGTGTTGTGGATAGCTATGTTGTATCTTGGGGTAGATTTTTAAAAGAGAATCATTATGTTTTACGTGAGTGTGGTAGCTGTAAGAACTATTGTTGCAAGCCATATAAACAAGACTATCTAGATGTATACTGGGTGTAGACCCTGATTTTCTGGAAACTACACATTAAAGTAAATTGAGCACAATCAGTACCTAATACCATTGAGCACAATTAGGGCCAAAGAAAATATGTCAGAACTCTAAAAGAATATGTGAGTAATGGGATATTGCATGTTGTCTCAAGGAGAGACAGCATGCAATGATGGCCAAAATGATGGCCAAAATCTCTAAAATACTTTCCTACAAACTCAACCAATTACCCGAAAACATCCCAAAAACTAGGAAGAAAGCTATTGTTTTAACTGTGCATGAGTTTCAAAGATGCCATTTTTAAACTTAAAAGTAAACTAAGTACATTTTTGTCAATTTGCTGCAAAATTTCAATTTGCTGTTTACTTTAGAGTGGTTTGTACAGCAAGACATATTTTGAACAGCAGCAGTGGTGGCTCAGTTTCCACTGTTGCGTCCTTGAGCAAGGCCCGTAACCCTCAATTGCTTAGTTGTATGAATTACATAAAAATGTAAGTCGCTCTGGATGAGGGCATCTGCCAAATGACATAAATATAAATATAAATACAAGATATGGAAATTAAAGATTTAAACAACTATCTTAGGTAATCTTACCTTTGCACAAGAAGCCACAACAGAGGCTACTACAGCGAAGCAAGCCTCATGTCCATAAGGGTGACAATTGACTTTTTCACACAGGATGCACTAAACAAACCATTTTCTGTCACAGGGAGTCCAAAATTTACTGAAGCCAGTGAAGCTCTAAACTCATTTATAAAATCATTAAACAAGACTGGAGAATTCCAGTCAGAGGGGTTATGAAAACTTGTGGAAGTTCTTAAAAATATTGAAAATTCCTGTGACCAGTGAAGAGTGTTTTAGAGTTGAAAGAAAGACACTCTGAGTGGTTTTGGTGATAAAAAGGAACCAAGGAGGGCTAGATGGAACATTTGATCCTTTGAATGGCAAAAATCCCTTGAATGAGTTAAATGCTGATGATCAATGTCACAGTTTAAAAATAAGACAAATAAACTTTAACATTATCAATTTAGTTTGCTTTTTATATGTTTCTGTGTTCTTCAACGTTCCACCTAGTCGAATATTGAACAATTTCCTTCTTGTCTTCAATTATTAATTGGTTTATGCTATTTCAAAATCACAACCAGACACTACCCACATTACAACAATATGCTAATTGCAGCAGTGATTGCACTAAGGATGTCCATTCCACAAAAAATAGCTCTCAAACAGACTGCAGTTAAACCGTGACAAGAAAGGGGGACATGACATCATGCTGAAGCACCTGATTCTAACTGTATGAAATATAGATGATTGATACTTTGGCACCAGGATATTGGAACATTTCACATGATAATAACTACATCCACATATAACGTTACATTTCTGGTCCCTTGTAAGTGGTAAAGTGCGAGTTATTATAACATTTTATCCTGCCACAGGACATTCAATGTGTGAAGTATAAAGCTCCACAAAATTGTGAATTTGTTTGCTCTGTTAGAGCATCTATAAAGCAAACTTTAGTACAAGTTCATAAAAAGTCATTTTAATCATGCTTATTTAGTGATAACTACTGTTAAAAATATTATAGCAATTAGTATATTCAACATCATAGATTTAACCAAGAACTCTGTTTTAATTTATCTAAATCCCATATGGTTCTAAACAAAATCAGAGATGTGAGTCTCCATATTGATTTGAGGTCAGTCTGTAAATTCAGAAGGATTGAGAAATATGTAAGTTGAGAATATTATCCCAAGCTGATAAATTCTAATTCCAGATTGAAGGTAGAAACCTCGGAAAATTGAAATGTTCTACATTATGAGGTACAGTATGATACCTCTACCAGTCTCCAAACTTGATAAACATTTCAGGAAGAGACCTTTCCTGTATTCTATGCTAGAGTTTAGCAAAATAATGCACCATTTGAAATAATGTAGTGTTAAAAAAAAGAAAAGGAAAAAAAACTACTGCATCATTTCTATAATTTAAGCCAATAATACATGTCTGTTTTCACTGTGATTGGCCAGATCCTGGCTTTGGTGGCCGTGCGGAAGGCTATGGATTACGTCTTCTCTCAGCATGACCTGAGTTTCCTGGATGATGTAATACCAGAGAAGGACAAAAAGAAGAAGGAAGATGAGAAGAAAAAAAAGAAGACAAGAGAAAGCATGGATAGTGATGTAGATGAGGTAATATTATTGTTAACTTTATTATGTGCGTGTGTACATTAACATGTAGGTTGTGTTATTGTTCGATGTTTATATAGACTTTTGACAATTTAGTTTTCAGGTTGTCTCCACAGCCTACTTATAAGTACTGTGTATCATAGAGGCATTCTCTGTCTCGTAGTAGATTTATATCTCCTGAGTTCGCAGCACAATATTCATTCTTTATTCGGATTACCTGGTCTCTCGCATCGGCAATACATTTCTTTATACCTTGCAGTGATAGATGTATGGATGAATTGATAGATGGATGGACTTTATCGATCCCATGAGGGAAATTCTTGCATTAGAGTAGAAGAGACAGAAAAGATTAGGAAACGAAAAACGTTTATAAAAAAAAAAAAAGATATAT
>JAOUQZ010000027.1:8065096-8086452 GCA_028564935.1 Neosilurus hyrtlii
TGAGATGGGCGCCAGCCTCCCCGCGACCCTAATTAGGAATAAGCGGTTCAGAAGATGAATGAATGAATGAATAATATGATGAGAAAATATCATTAAAATGATAAACCCAGGCTCATAACATGATTGTAAATTACAATCAATAAATCTCGCTCTAAGCAGCCAAACTAATTAGATTCTAAGTTATGTATCGCTGATGAATAAATTAATAAAGCAAAAACAAAAAGAGTTTAAAAGGCAAAGGAATTGATTAAGACAAATGTTATATTGTAGATTTGTACTGTAAACGTATATTGTTATAATGTTTATAATGCAGACTTACACTTTCCTGGCAAAGCTTTCCAATCTCACAACTGAAGATATTGACTAGGTATAGTCATATTTACCTTGACACATAGGTTGGGCTCTTGAACCACCTATCTCGAGAGAGACCTTATTCTATTCTGGAGTTGCACATAGGGAGAGGCGGCAAGCCGGTGTGGGCATCCTTGTTGCCCCGTCTTGGCACCCATATGTTGGGGTTCACCCTGGTTTACAAAAGGGTATCCTACCTCCGCCTTAGGGTTGGGGGATGGGTCCTGACTTTTATTTGTGCTTATTCACCAAATGACGATTCAGGGTACCCACCCTTCTTGGAGTCCTTAGTGGGTGTGCTAGAGGCCATTGATAACTGTAATGGGGGCAACCCCTGAATCAGGTGGTGGTGGTGAGAGAGGCTGTCAAGCTGAAGAAGGAGGCCTATTGGGTCCATTTGGCCTGTGGGTCTCCAGAGGCAGCAGACGGGTACCGACAGGCCAAACGTGCCTGCAGCCTGGGCTGTTGCCAATGCAAAATCTCAGGTGTCGGAGGTGTTTGGTGATGAAAAGTCATGGATTGCATCGAAAAGTTCTGGACCACTCTCCGATGACTCAGGAGGGGAACCAGTCTTCCACAGACACTGTTAACAGTGGAAGTGGGGAGCTGCTCATCTCGACTGGGGATGTTGTTGGGAGGTGGAAGGAATATGTTGAGGACCTCCTCAATCCCACCAACACGCTCTGTGGAGAAGAAAGTCTGGCGATTGCTGGGGCTGAGGTTGCTGAGGTAGTCAAAAAGCTCCTCAGTGGCTGGGCCCGGGGGGTGGATGAGATCAGCACTGAATATCCCAGGGCTCTGGATGTTGTAGGACTGTCTATTGTAGGACGAGCTCTATATACTCTACATGATCCTGGAGGGGGCATGGGAGTTTGCCCAATCTGTCCATATGTGTTGGGCTATCTTGTGGGGTGTGCTCCAGGAGTACAGTGTACTGGACCCATTGCAATGGGCCATTAGGTCTCTGCACCACCAGAGCTTGGTAACAACAGGTTTTTGTTTCCGGTGAGGGTTGGAGTCTGCCAAGGCAGAACCGGTTTCGTTCATAATTTTTATGGACAGAATTTCTAGGTGCAGCTGAGGAATTGAGGGGTTCTGGTTTGGTGGCCATAGGATCTTGTGTCTGCTTTTTGCAGATGATGTTATCCTTTTGGCTTCACATTCACCCTTCACATTCGTGATTCGCAACTGAGTGCGAAGTGGCCGGGATGAGAATCAGCATCTCCAAATCCGAGGTCAAAACAAAACAGTTGTAACAAGCATTTCACTACATATTGTATTGTGTATAATTTTGTATGTGACAAATAAATTTGATCTTGTTCCAATCCCAAAAAGTTTATAAAATCATAGCATTGCCCACGAGTTCAATTCCAAGTTGATGCACACAGTCATTCATGGCTGGGAGCCCATGGGTGCTAATGGGCCAAGCTCTCATGGAAGGAAGGGATGAAATTCATGTGTTACTCAAAGTGATCATTGGCTTATTATGGAAATTTGTGCACTAAGCCTTCAGGCATGTTTTATATACTGTATTATAGTCAGATTGGCCCCACAGCAAAGGGCTGGAGTGGTTTAACCCATTCAAGTAAGACACTGGCTATCATATCAAACACTTTTAATCAGTTTAAATACATTAATTATTTTATCACCGCATGTCTGTTAATCAGTTTGGATATTATTGCATTTCTGTGTATACACTATCATGATTCTGTGTTCAGCTACTGCTAAGAAAAATATTGGGAAATGGATTTGTGCGGAAGCTACATATGATTTTAGGCCAGAATTATCCACTTAATGATACAAGCATGTAATTTGGTGTGAATATGCTATGCAGATCATTTTTTGCTAGCCATTAAAGTGTTCAATATGGCAGACATTTTACAAGATGGCCGCCAGTGCATGGAAAGCAATCATGAACTCTACAAAAATAAGTAAGTAAACGATTTACCTCTTGGTGTAAACTAATGACTTATTTGACTTTTTTAGCTTATATGATATTATGATATAGCACTTTGAATGTCATGAATCCATAGACACCATTTTTGAAAGATTTAAATAAATAAATAGACACCATTTTTTGAAAGATTTGACCTTAGGTATAGTAGCAAAGTTAATGGAAATTACTCACAGCAGGTTGACCTCAGCAGTATGCTGTATATTTCTTGCCTTTGCTGGTGAATTTTACAATTATTCTGTGGAGTGTGGCAAGAGGAATTTCAAGATTGCTGGCTCACTCCACTCTCAGAATATGCCTTCTTTCAAAATCAGACAACTCGTTTGCTCTGGTGTTCACAGCACAGCTAGTTGCCAATAACAATTTATATATTGAACTGAAAATGAGTTTCACAGATAAAACTCTGTAATGAGGGGCGTCTATTTACTTGTGATATTTTTTCTCTGTATAACAGTCTTCAGGGAAATCCCCAGAGTTCATGATGTCACTGGACCTACAGGCTGCACCCATGTCACAAATAAGGTCACCATAAAATAGATGTCGTCATATTTATAGGAAAGGCTGTTATTCCATTAATAAGCAGTTCATTTGTGACCTGCAATTGTTCAAACTCCTGGCAAATGTTTTTTAAAGGATGTTCAACCAAAAGATTTACCAATATTTTTTAATTCACTGCATATTAAATTACAGATATGACATTTTTGTTGTTTAATAACTGATTGTTTTGGCTACATTAAACTAACCTAATAAAATAATAAAAAAATAAAACTAAATTAAATTCAATTGTTTTTGCAGATCAAGTAGAGGAAAAATATATTCAATGATGGAGTAAAAAATATGAATTCACCTTGTAACTTGCATTTTTAAAACAAATATTTACATTTTAAATTTAACTTTTTGACCGTGCAATCCCAGAGTGGCAGATCACAAAAAGGATCTTGGTCTTTTTCAGTTCGTTAAAAAAGTGATTTTTATAGTTTTCCCAAAGGACTCTTAAACAACTTATTAAAGTTGATTTATCAAAATAATCATTGTTTGCTAAAAAATAAATAAATAAAAATCATACAAATAAAATAAAATAAAATAATAAATAAATAAAGTCCACATGAAAATGCAAAAATATGCTGTCAAGATAAGGAAGCACACGCTAAAATTAGCAAAATCTTTGTTTTTTTCTCAGACTAACCTCATTATACAAATTATTAATGTATTTAAAACATATCCTATGTAATTATACCCACAAAGTTTACTTACAGAACTGAGATAAATTCGAGGTATACCTGGTTCTCTTAATGCAATTACAAGTTCCATACTACTTACTATACTTAGACCTTAGGCTTAGGTCAAAGTTGTCATCTATCAACCTGAATCATACCATTAAATATATACCATTATTATTTACCATTAACCCATACAAATTTGATTGAATTGATTGATCTTAAGTATAGGTAAGTCAAAAAGTTATATATATATAGTAAAAACTCATCACAGTTTTATCCTTAACATTATTTATAAAAAAACATATATCCAATATTTTTAATATATTCTTATTTTTACAAATGAGGTACGAAACTGCTACTTTTTCAAGCATCATTGTAATGACAACAAATTTTGATTCAGTTAAAAGAATGTTCAAAATGCCTTTAAAAACTGATGGGAAAAAATGGATGCATTTCTACTCAACTGTGTAGGAGTGTTTATTTCAAATAGAAGCTACACACACACACACACACACACACACACACACACACACACACACACACACACACACACACAGCTTCCACAGTGACACAGCTTATCACTGCGCAACACAAAGCAAAGTTTGAAGTTTGGTAATGTGTCACAAAAACAGTCAGGTTTATTTTTTAATGAAATCAAATGACCTTATACTAACTGAAACATTACTGCATGACTTCTGTAGATGAATATCAGAAAATTGTTTGCAGAAAGAGGGAAGCAGTAAGGAGAAATAAGAAAGAAAGAGATAAAGTCGGGCTGCAATATGTGATGAATTCGCCTGCTAAAACTCTTAAACATAAGTACCAAATATAATGTGCTGTTTCGATTGCGTCACATTCTTGCTGTCTTAGCAGTTGAGTCGAAACAAGTTTAAAAGCTGAGTTATTCTTAAGTGATTGAACAATAGGCAGTACATTTAAGTGCTTAAAAAATAAATAAACTCAGTTTTGAATGACGGCACAGTGAAATAGTGACGAGCATGTCCGTCTCACAGCAAGATGGTCCTGGGTTTGAGTCCCTGGCTGGGTGAGGGCATTTCTCTGTGGGGTTTGCATGTTCTCCCTGCGCCTGCATGGGTTTCCTCCAGGTACTCTGGTTTTCTTCCACAGACCAAATACATGCACATTAGGCTAACTGGCTGTGTCAAACTGCTCTAAGTGTAAGAGTGAATGTGTGAGTGTGTGTTAGCTCTGTGATGGTCTGGCTAGCTGTTCAGGATATATTGCTCCTTTTGCAAGTGTTGGCTGTGATAGGCTCCACCGTAGTACTATTATGTGGTACAGCAAATGGGCATCAGCCCCACATTCCCCACTCCCTATGTTCCCAGTCCCTATGTTCCCCACTACCTATGTTCCCCGGCCCTTAATAAATTAATGGATCTTCAAAGTAACAATTTATGGATATATTAGAGATTTCACATTTCCAATGTTATTAGGATTAAGGAACATAGATACTGAGGAGCATAGGTACTGGGGTACACAGACGGGGATCCCATCAAAGGAGTGACTGAATAAGTTTAGACTGAACTGAATTATCGCTTGCCCTGAAAACTGTGGGGTTAATAATTAGGAATGTTGATGAGGAGAGTTCACTGACTTAAGTCATTATTTGTCATTATTTGGATGTTCATTATCTCAGTATAAATATCATCATATACAAAAGATATGCATCATTTGAAAGCCTATTTTGGGATCTATTAGATAAGTACAAAATGTAATTCTAGAAAAAAAGACCCATGTGACTGGTTTGGTGCTTGAGGGTCATGAATGTTTGGGGATTTATTATGTTGTTTATCATGTGTGTGGGTGCATGATGTCAGTGAGTGAATATGGAAAGAATAGACACATCTGGAAATAATTTAATGCAGAGTGCAGCACTGTTTTGGAATTCAAGATAGATATGTGCATAGTGAGTGAAAATGTCATGACAGATGAGGCTTTTTACTCTCACAAAGCCTAGCTATGGGGTGAGCGATATTAAGCCCACATACTGTCAAAAGCTTTAATAAAAATTGAAAAGGGTGGAAGAAGTCAGAATGCAAATTAGTTTTCTCAAGTAGCTCAACCAATTTCACAAGATATCAATTAATTAAAAATTAAAATCCCACCTTAGGAAACTGAAGACTGTAATAGACAACATAAAAGCTAATGATTCATGGATCATTTCTATTGATCAAAGCTAACAGACAATGTTTTGCAACATTATTGCGACATTGCATAAAGGTCATAATTTGGGTGGCTGCATGATACGTTATCTGAACATTGTGACAGTGTAAAACCATTATTGTTTATTAAGAACATGTACATGACTTTTACGCTTGGACATTGCCAAAATGTCGCACACATCCAGGCCCCAGGTACAGTGCTATCTAGTATGGGACAAGAATTGTCTATACTGGGGTTTTCTTTTTTAGTGAATCATAGATATTTCAGCTATAAATACATATATGAAACTTAAATTTGCCATATTTTTTGTTTTGTTTTTTGGGTACCCAAGATACAGAAAAAACTTATTCCAGAATGACTTTCACAGCTTATTAATTTTTTAATAGCATCACAAAAATGGCAATTTATCCATTTTCAAACAATTCAAACAGTTATTCTGTTGAGATAGTTCAAGGGATTATCTTTATATTGTAGATTTCACTTTCTCAGGGTACAGGCATAATGAGTGTGAATTATCATTGTCATCATTTGTGGGGTTTTTGAATTATTGTTTCTTGAAAATCAGACAGCACTGAAGAAATAGCAAAATTAGGCCTCGAGATGCAATCTAATTTTACCATGTAGGCAAATACTCATCTACTTCAAATTTTTTTGAAAAAGAGTCTGCTGGTAAACCTTGATAAACTTTGTGTCGTTATGGCAGGGTGGCAGGTCTCTCCCTTAGAGATAGGGTGAGAAGTTCTGTCATCCGGGAGGAGCTCAGAGTAGAACCACTGCTCCTTCGCGTTGAGAGGAGCCAGTTGAGGTGGCTCGGGCATCTGATTAGAATCCCTCTCAAACGCCTCCCTGGTGTGGTGTTTTGGCCATGTCCAACCGGGAAGAGACCCCGGGGCCGACCCAGAACATGCTGGAGAGACTGTCTCTTGGCTGGTCTTGGAACGCTTTGGCATTTTACCAGGAAGAGCTGGAGGAAGTGGCTGGGAAGAGGAACGTCTGGACCTCACTGCTTAGGCTGCTGCCCCCGTGACCCAACCCCATAAGAAGCAGAAGAAGATGAATAATTGAATAAATATCTCAGCAATTAAGGTATGAAGCACAAATTTGGTACTTGCAATACCTGCCACCCATAAATACTAATTAAAAAATATTTCAAATATGGATTTCTGCACCCATTTGTTTTTTATGGCATCATAAAAATGGCAATTCATTAATTTCCACAATTTGTTACACAATTTTAGGAAGCTACATCAGGAAGAAGATCTGAGGAATAATCTTGATATTATAAAATTCACTTCTCTAAGTTACTGATTCTCTTTTCAAAATATAATGCTTTTCAGTGTAAGAAGTTCTGTGTCACTGCAGATTGAAAATCATACATGAACGCAAAGTATAAGGAGTGGTTCAACATTTTTAATATTTTCACAAGCGTGCAAAGTACACTTTTTCAAAACCCCTCTACCCCTGCAAAAGAGTACATTTGAAATGTTGATTTCCAGGTGCATGGGGGACAGGAAAATTCACAGCATGAAGAACAATGTAACGTCTAAAACATGTATTGAATAATAAGCCAAAGATTTAGAGTTATAACAGTAATGCCTGCGCTTTCAGTTTTGTACATTTACAGGGCTGCTATTACATGCAAATTTGTATTTATCTCAGCATCATTCTGTTGTTGTTGATTTTTCATGCTTGAACTGGAATGAGGGAATGGTTTATTTTCACTAGATTTCCCTGCTATCAAATAATAATAGAAAAAAATTATGGTTTGCATGAGCAGCCCAGTGTAAAGGAGTTTTTAGATCTTTGTACTAGTAAAATACCAATACTAGAATCTAGTGAAATCCACAATAGACTGAAAATTCTTTGAATGATCTTTATAGTCATTTGCAGCATCACTTATACAGTCAAATCAGTCTTATCAAAAATATGACCAAGTATCAAACAAAAGTATGGGAATGTTTGCAAAAATTTATCACAGAAGCAGGACATCCAGTTTCAGTCCCTTTGCAACATAAACAAGAACAGCCAGGTCTAAACACCATCACTAAACCTGCACCCTCCACACAACAGAAGACTAGAGTTATAAGACCCACAACACAGTGCGAGGAAGTCCGATACGTACAAAGTATAAAGCATTACTGGTAAATGTTATGTTGGTTCAGTTTGGTTCTGTTTTCTTCAGCTGCAATGCTTGTAATATTAAAATCTTGTTTTCCATTTTACTGCCATATCTTATTTTCAATCAGCAATGACACAGAACTCCTTACACTGATAAGCATGATATTTTAAAGAAAGAAAAGCAGTATCCTAGAGAGATTAATTTTGTAATATTATCTCTCAATTATTTTTCTGTTGTAGCTTTGTAAAATTGTGTAACAAATTGCAAAAGTGTTCCAGATATTGTAAATACAAATTTAAGCTTCACACTTGAATTGATTGCGGAATGTGTTTTAAAAATGCCAGTAAATCTAAAAATTCATTTCGGACAGGTTACGGTACTCTACTATGAAAATTATTTTCATTATGAAGGCATTTAAGTTAGAGAGGAAAAAATCTGGGCACAAAGTCGGTTTATCCACCAACTTTAAAAAAAAAACTTTTGAAGTAGATGAGTACTTGCCCACATGGTCAAATCAGACTGTGCCTAGAGGCCTATTTTTGCTATTTTACAGTACTGTCCGATTTTCAAAAGACAATAACTCAAAAATCCATCAAGGGATGGCCATAATGTTTCACACACTTTAAGTCAGTACCTGTCATGCCCATGCCTGATTTGTGGCCCGACTCTCACATGCATCGTTTCCAGTTTCCCGAGGGTTAATGATTATCATCTGCTCCTTGTTTCCCATTAGTTCCCCTATTTAGCCCTCCGGCTAGCACCACTCCAGGTTCCTCATAGTGTCCTCATTAGACCTAACATTAATCTCTCGTTAACTTTCCCCTGGGTTCCACATTAACCTGCTAATGCTTCACGATGTGGACTCCGTGGTACTCACCTCCCATTCCTCGTCTGCAGCTTCTCCAGCTCCATCCTCTCCCGAGCTCTGTGGACTTTCTCCTGTGGTTCAGCCACTTCCTGGTTTGGTATACCCGCCGTTTGGTTCAATTAACCCCCGTCTTGTTTACTTTCTAAGTCCTTAGTTTGTGTTTGTTGTGGCTCTCAAAGCCCCTTTCTGTTGTATTTAATACATTTATGTTCCTTTGGCACTCTGGGCTCTGGGAGTCTGACTACACCCGTAACAGTACCCTAAGAAAGTGAAATATACAATATGAAGATAATTCCTTGAACCATTGAAACAGAATAACTGTTTGAATTGTTTGAAAATGGAGCAATTGATAACAACTTCTGACAACTCGTTGAGACATTTATTAAAAATATTACCTGTAACATTTGAACAAGGCTTCTGGGAATCTAAAATAAACATTATTGCAACTTTTGTGCAACGTAAATTGTTAATTTGTATTATGCATATGGCATTCGGCACCACAGTGTAATGAAAGCAAACATGGAAAACAATCCACACACACCAGCCAACATGGCTTTTCTCATGCTTACACCTCTGTTTTCCAGGTGTAGTGAAAGGAATTAAGACGTAAGCATACAAAACACACATCCCGGCACATTTGATATCCATAAGCCCTGGAAAGTGACAGTTATTACTTTAGTTCCACTGAAGAGAATTGAAATTGGACTAAATTATTACCCAGCCAAAATGCTATAGAACAATACAACATTGCAGTGCAATATTTTATCAGGATTTTGTGATAGCACCATATGTTATAAAATGTACAAAATTCATGTCATTATTTTCACCTCCTGGTGATGTTTGTTTCAAGGCTAATTACCCAGTGAGGCAGAACATATCCACAAGGAAAATGTTACTGTACCAGAATCAGAGACAGTTGAGACAAAAACGTGATGCACATCTCCATTTTCACTTCTTTTTAATAGCTGATGTAAACGGAATGTTAGGGACAGAATTTACAGTGTAATTTTGCAATAACAAAAATAATAAACCCTTATTTAATAAAGATATCAATATACTTGCCGTGGTGGCTGCCGTGACTTTTATTCTGATTTTACACTAGAAATGCACCATTTTGTGAACATTCGAACATTTTAAACATGATTTAGATTATAATTACCCATATTTAGTAAGTTTATTTTTTTAGTATCACTTTTTGCATTTACCAGTCTCCCATTGACTCTCACAAAATCCTCTAAACTAAGTAAAATTGGACAGCAATAGTCCACCTTACATTCTCTTTACAGATGGGTTCACATTAGACTTTTCCTAAATTCCCAAAATTTCTTTTGAGTTTATTCCAATCTGACTTTCTTCAGAAATCAAGTCTGCATTCATCGGCTCAACAATTCTGAACAGTCCTTCTGACCTTGTAAAGGATTCCGATAATAATAATTATGTCTCCAGTGTAAATTAGTTATGCTATTAGCTAGCTATTCATATAGCTAATGTTTTCTCTCTATCCAGTTTAGTGCTAAGAATTAGGCCCAAAGGGTAGAATTTCTGCATCATCAGTCTATAGATATATATTTAATCTCCAGCTGCTGCCATACCTTTTAGCACTGTTGGGAAGGTTATTTATTTATTTATTTTAAAATATTATAGGATACAAATTACTAGTTATCCTGTTAAAAATAGAATGCAACTATTTTATTTACATAATCAAAGTAATGCAAGTTATAACATTTTACTATTTTTTTTTAAATTACTTTTCTAACAAATGTTTAAATGGGACAATAAAAACTGATAGAGCCTGAAAACATAAAACTTAAAAAATGCTATGTACACATCACAACAATACTCAAAACTGATTACTCAAGTACAATGGCTTGCAAAATTCCCTCCTTGGCATTTTTGCCTATTTTGTTGCCTTACAACCTGTAATCTAAATTTTACTGGATTTTTTGTAATGTACCTACTCAAAGTAAAATGAAAATAATTACATAAACAAACAAACAAACAAATAAATTAAAAAATGGGGGAAGTAGTGGCCCAGTGGTATGGTGCTGGAATACAAATCCCAAGGTCAGGGGGGTTCAAGCCCCACTATCAATGGAATGTCACTGCTGTCGCCTCCAGTGCAGCTAAGTGGGTTATCAAATGCCAGCCATGTCTCTCACTGTGTATGGTGAGAGGCATGTAAAAGAACCGTTGCTGATTAATAATATAGGATCAAGCGGTTCAGAAAATGAAATAAATTGTGCTCCATATTTGCACATTTTAAATGCCACAGTATATGTATGGTACCATTTTTATATTGTTATTTGTTATTTTTAATTATTATTATATTTTCTATACAGAATATACAGATTGCTAAAACCAAATTTCACAACCTAATGATCTCTAAGTTAAAAACACAATGTTGAATTAAGTTAATGTGTGTTATAAGAGCTTAAATAGGCTGCCTACATAACTATTCAATAAGATTTTTAAAATTATTATTAAGTTACAGTAATCATAAATTTAGTTGTGGCTGTTTTAAAGGTGCCTGTTAGCATTAGTAATTAATTTATCATTAATGTCATTATTGTCAATAAATTGTCATTAATAATTTGGCCCATTGTTTAGGCATTAAATAAAATTTAGAGCCAAGTCTTAAACACATGAAGTACCACCCAATGCACCATGTTTTATATTTAATGTGACTTATCGCAGTTGCATTACCTTACCAGTAGATGTTTCCTAAAGTGTGATATTGAGCATGCTGATTTTAGCAGCAATTTACAAAAGAATATAATGGAATTTTCTGGACTGAAAGTCATTCTTGTCTGACATGTCTGCCTTCCTTGGCAATTATTGTGAATCGCCAAAATGAAGTGTGGTAGATCATACCTATTAATATTCATAAAGGAAGTGCTACCTAATTAGCAGATGCTCTGACATGTTGCATGTGTGCTTAAAGCCTTTAAAAACCATGCCAACCCTAAATGGCTGTCATCACAGAATTTCACCCTTCTAGCCCTAATTATTTCTGCAGGCACTGTCATTTCTTTTACCTGTTCTCTTTTTTCCCCCATGGCTTATACTGTATAGATATTGGTGGCAATAGTAAAAAAAATATGCATGTGTGTGTGCATGTAAAAAATTTATTACAATTACCCTATTAAATAATTAAAATAATTGTTTTAGTATACACTACACAAGAGCAAGAGAAAAGCAAGCTAAAACAAGATTTAATAAGATGGTTAATTTTCACATTTTTAAAGGAGTACAGTGATCACGCATGCCCCATTACAACATCAAGGTTTGTATACTACACAGAAGCATAAGTAAAGCAAAGTAAAAGCGACTTTAATGAGAGTGTCTTTTTAAACACATTCAGAGGTTTAGTATATACCAGATGGGAATATAAGTAAAGCAAATTAAAATAAAAAAGTGTTTTGGTTTATTTTTTCATTTTTAAAATGTGACAATGATCACACATGCTTCATTTCATTGTTCACACGCGCTCCATGATGGCATCTTTTAAAACTTATTCAAAGTTTAAATGAAGTGCTTTTTTTACTTGAAAAATGTGATGCCCATAGAGTATAGAATGTTGTTGAGTTTTTACTACTTCAGAATTATTGCTCACTGTTTTGATTATTTTGCTCACTGTTTTGATTCAAGCTTTATCCTGAACTTGCAAGGTTGGTAATATCTACTATCCTGAGATAGTCAACCAATCAGTTTATGCCATTCCTGTGTAGTATGTACTAAATGTATTTGTAGTATGTACATGCAATAGAAACAGTGAAATTACCTGTCAACAGCAATAGCAACCAGAGTAAAGACTGAGGCAGAGACAGATATGCCCTGGACCATACCACTCATTTTGCAAACCATGCTTCCAAATGGCCAGCCTATGAAGGAGAAAGACGCAATGAATTTTCTTTATATATTATAGTCATGCAGTTGTATATAAACCACACTTTCATATTAAGTTTATATGCTTTTAGCATATTACTTCATCCATTAATGGAACCTTCATCATTTAACCTACAATTAACTGGGTAAGGTTTTGGTGTAAGATTAATTTTGCTTTACTTTTGAGATGCCCTAGTTGTTTAGCTAGGCATACCTACCTGTAAGGTTTTTCACCTACAAGAAAGGATTTGGGATACAAGCTACTATATTACTATTATATACAGTAAAGTATAAACTATCCATATCACAGGTGTATGAATAAAATATACAGCCATACAGCCATTCAACCATAATATTGAAACATCTGTCCATATATTATCTGTATTGCTTATTCATCCAGGTCACAGTAGATGCTGGAACAATCATAGTTACTAGGTAAAAAGTGGGGTACACCCTAAATAATCTAATGCAGAGGCAACCAACCATCCACACTGACAAGCACACTTATGGCCAATTTAAAGTATGCCATCTGACATAATGTGTATGTCTTTGGTCTAAGAAAGGAAACTGGAGCACACAGAGGAAATGCTGGCAAGCACAGGGAGAATATCCAAACTTAATACAGAAAGACCTTCTCACACTGCTAACCACTAATTTCCTCATCAAGAAGTAATTATCAATAAAAAAAAAACACAGGTGCCACTATTATAGGTACTCCTGAATCAAATATTTGAGGAACTACAAAGTCTTTTTTGGAAAATACAGAACAGGACATTTGAGACCATTCCAATCAATAAAATTTTACAGATCCTCTATGGTTCTTGGTCCTCTCCTTTTTTTAAAAAAAATAATTATTTATTTGTTTGTTTGTTTGCTTACTTGCTTACTTACTTACTCATTCATTCATTCATTCATTTATTTATTTATTTAAAAAGAATAATTCTCTTTTATAATCTCCTTTCATGTGAGTTAAAGCTACTTCATTAAAAGGTGGATTTTTTTGTAACACTTCTTATTAATGTATAAAGGATTCCCACATTTGAGCAAAGCACTGTAATTAATTCGCCTAATATTTGTACAAGTTAATTCAATCACCCACTTCATGTTTTATTTAAATTGACATTAACAATGATAATTACAGTGGTTGAAAATGATGTATCAACATTCACTTGGAGATAATTGCAGTAAACTGGTTTATTTTTATGCTAAAACAAAATTAGCCCTCTTTTTTGTAATTTTGTGTTGCACTTCTCAGCCATCGTATAACAGAAATCTGACTATACCAAGGTAAAAAAAAAACAAAAAACAACTGCATTTGTAGTGTAAATGAGAAGCAGTCCCCTTTAAAATGATTATTATAAGTTATCTAGCTTAGAGATATTACTTGCAAGTGGGCTGGTGTAGAGGTTAGTATGCTTGACTCACAGGAGGAAGGTGGGTTCAAATTGTGAAATTCACATTTTGGGTTCCCCTGTGTATTTTAACTAATTATCTAATAGTTGCTGAGTAGCATGCCAGTGGTGTCTGTTAGTCGGCCACTGGTTTTGCACATACACTTCTGAGCTCCATCTTTGTGTCCTGTGTGCAAACCTAGTCGTTCACATTGACACCTTTGCAACTTTGTTCATTTGAATGAATGGATGTTAATATGTTTGTGATCTACTCTTTGTTTAAATTGTGTCTTATAATGGTAGATGTACAGAGGATGTCGTTTTAAGGTGAGATTATTTGCTCTGGGTTGCAAGTTTTAATCCAGTGAGTGCTGCTTGTTTTTGTTGGCTGTTTTTTGTATTTGTTTTTTTTTATAAATACCCCATGATTTATTTTTTATTTTTTGTATACAGCAAGCCCTGAGTTAATACGATAATTTGAGCTTACAAAACATTTAAGATTTAAGATTTATTGTAATAAGACAATAAGTTTTTCATCACCAGTTAACATGGAAGCCGTAAAATTGTTTCTGTTCCCAGAGTTTCAAACTAGAGCTGCAAGGTGACACTACCAGAAACTGCAATAACAGGCTCACAAGCTTGAAAAGGTGTGGCCAAACTGAAATTGCCGTCTGCAACATCATCACAAATTTGTTTCTGAAAAAATAAATATTTGCCCCTTTGAAGATTCAGTAACTCAGACCTTTTTTCTACAAATAAGCACTAGTTTTAAATCACAATCTACTCTGTAAAAATAATATCACAATGAAATAAGGGGCACAGAAACAAATTCAAAACTCTGAAAATGTGTTGGTGAAGCAGTGAAAAGTAAAAAGACTCCGAGCTTGTGCACAGCAGTTTTCTGTTTACCATTTATAAGATTTAAAATCTGGAAAAAATGTAAGCCCTTTACTGCAATTCTAAAATATGGAGGGATATTCATCCCATACTAATCTGCTCTTTTCAGTCATGGTTGTGTAGAAAGCATAATTTAACTCCATGCTGTAAGACAGCACCCCCTCTTGGTGAGTTATTAATTCTCAAAATTTCATACATTACTCACCTCACCTTCCATATTTAATTAACAGATTTCTGGGGCACTTTCACCCAGTAGCATACTACCCACTGTCCAAAATTAAATTCCAACAAAAGTCCATGCTTACAAGTGATAAAATATTTGAAACAAGCATGCATTCCTAATGTATGAGAATGCTTATGCCAACACTGTTTTTCACAATTAGCAATTTTATGTTGGTGGCTACATTTACGTAATATGCTGTAGCATAAGAGGTTACAAGTCCTCTCATGACTACCCTATGACCTTGTTGAATACCAACCTTCATTTAATGAAATGTTGATCAGCAGTGTTAATTGATACAAGAACCTGGTTATTTGTCCACAACTTAGCCAAGTAACTCCTCAGATACGGACCAGTTGTCCAACATCTTATTTAGACATAGTGTTGGGCCAGCGTGATTTGTTAGAATAGCTTCACTGCACTCTTGAACTGTACTGGAGAGATGAAGACCATTTGATATTTTGATGAAGGTTGTAGGAAGTTCTATCTAACACCATAATCTCCCATAGCTGGTCCTATGGGTGTTAAGATCTTAGGTGTTGAGGTCTTGTCATATTATTTACATTATGGTGGCTTAGTGGTTAAGGTGATGGGTTACTGATCCGAAAGTTAGCGGTTTAATACCCACTATCGCCACTGTTGGGCCCTTGAACAAGGCCCTTAACCCTTAATTGACCAGTTTGTTAGTCGTTGTACAAAATTGTTAGTGGCTCTGGATAAGAGCATCTGCCAAATGCTTTAAATGAAAGAGCACTTCTTAAAATGTTTTATCACAACATAAATATGATCGATCAGAAGAACTCTGGGTTTATTTTATAATCACACTTTTTTTAAAGTCCCTAGTTTGTTTGTTTTTTCCTTTATTTTGTCAACAATTATCCAGGGCACCACATTGGTGATGTGGTTAGCGATTCTTTCTCACAGCAAGCAGGTTCTGTGTTCGAAACCCTTGCCCAAGGAAGGTGTTTCTGTGTGAAGTTTGGATGTTTTCCCTGAGCTTGCCTGGGTTTCCTCAGGGTGCTCCAGAGACTAATTGGATATTCAGAATTAATACTAGGTGTAAATGAGAGTGAGACTGGTTTTGTGTTTATGTACCCTACCTTTGCCTAGAGTTGGCTGTGATAGGCTTTAGCCTCACTGAAACCCTAATAAATGATCAAGTTTTAAAGCTTAATACATTCAGTTTTCACAAGAAAGTCATAATTCTCCTTAACTGTTAAAATAAAGTCACTAATATATTTTACATTTGCTGTGTAAATATAACTGTGGTTATTGTAAGTGAATAATAAAGCCTTTCCTTATTTGATTTTAAAATCATGCATGTATTCCCAATATGCCCTAATCTCACTGTAGGATTTTCAAAGAGGCTTGTGCATTACCAGTAGGGAAAGCGGACAGCTTAGCCCAATTTTTCACAACATCATTAGGCTATTTAAAACATTAATAAGTAATGTGTGTCTGATCATCATTAACACAGTGATAATCACCAGCGTCTGCTCTAAAGCCTGTGTAAGGTTTCAGAGTTAGTATTGGTAATTCGGGTTAGCAAATGCAAGTGATTATTTTCTCTTACAAATGGAAATAGCACAATGAACTTTCAGGTTCCATTTTCTCTTTGGTTAAGAGGTTACCTTCATTTAAGTAACTTAATCTTGTTCTGTTATAGTTCCATTTTTACAATGGCATAAAAACACAGTGATAATGCCAGAGTTATTAAATTAATATTTTAATGTAATTTTGAAGGAACCAAAGTGGAATGTACAGTATATTGAAACAAAATGGTAGGAGCAGCATTAGCTATTACTAGACTAAATGAAATCAAACAATACAAATTGCACTAACCTGTGATGATGTTGTCAAGAAGAGTTGTCGGCATGCAAAAAATCCCAACAAGGAGGTCACTGACAGCCAGGTTAAGAATAAACAGATTAGTAACAGTACGCATATTTTTGCTCCTTAATACAATGAAACACACAACTCCATTGCCAACCATGCAGACCAAGAAAATGAGCAGGTAAGAAACTATGAAGATTGTTGCCACTGATGGCTGGTGCAGGTAAAATCCAACATATGTGATGTTGCTGCGGCGTATAGTGTATTCTCTGGACACGTTAGGCAAAGTCCAGTTCTCATTATCCACAATGGAGATGTTAAGCTGTCCTTCCATTTTTTTGATCTGAAAAAGATGATGCTGATCAAGTTGTTGCTGCCACCCTTACACTCAGGCAAAAAAAAAAAAAATAAACATTTGTTTCTATATGCAATTGTACTACAAATAGTAAGTGGATGTTACTGTGAATCTCCACAAATAAGTGCACTATACAGCAGCCGATCACAAAAACCACAATACACTGATTATAAATAGTATTGTAAAGACAACTTTTTATATTATAAACTTGTAGAAAGAATAGGCTGTGATGCATGTGATTAATCAATGAAAATTATGCTTTTTAACTCCTGATAAGTTCTTGATTAGCAAAAATACTTAGTTTAAAGAGTATGGTGTATAAACCCTGTACCCTGTATAAATAGACTGTACTGTTTCCTGCTCTCATCCATTTATTGAGTTCTTTTTAATGACAATTAAATTCAAGGGAATCCCAGCACCATAAAAGACAATCAAACAAACAAGCAAACAAATCACAATTATTTTCATTGCACAGACCCAAACAGTCCCTGGAACACAAGATTTTACATTTTTGAGTTTTCCCTAATAATGCACGTGATCCATACTGGATGGAAGGTAGTCCAAGTCCAGGCAGTCCAGGCACTGACAATTAGTAATCTACAGTATCTTAGCCTGTAAATGTCACGTGCACTAGGAAATATACAATATGCATTATTATATTGCACATTATATTGACTATATTATATTGCACAATTATATTATTTACTTGCACATGTATAAAGGAATGTATTTGCCCATTATTATCAGTTCATTCATCATTTTCAGTAATTAGTTGCTATGGCAATTCCTTTTTGCAATAAGTTTGAATCACATAATTTTTTTTGCATATAATGTAAAAACAAAAGTGGAGAAAAGCAAGGGTTATATGGCAAGCTGTACAAATCCTATTTCTGTCAGTGAACCAGCTCTTACCTCTTCTTTAAGTCAAGAAAAAAAACCCAGTGCAGAAGCTCTTCTTGATTTCTAAGTCGAGTAAGGACTCGGGCAGGTTCTTATAGAATAAAGAATGAGCAGTAATCCGGCATGCTGTCCAAAATCAAACTGATAAATATTGTCCAGCATCACTGAGCTCTGCTACTAGAAACTTTCTCCAGCTGACAGTGGTGGAAGTGGATGAGGATGTGCTCTTTTCAGATGATCACGTGGCAGAGAGAGAGAGAGAGAAAGAGAGAGAGAGAGAGAGACGCACAGGCAGTACTGCCATACAGCGTCACTGAGCAAGCACGCGTCAATGTGTGTGTGTGTGTGTGTGTGTGTGTGTGTGTGTGGGGTCTAGGTATTCATCACATTGTGATCTGTTCACACAGTCACACTATTGGGACTTCATTACTGAGATAAAATGCAAGTCCCAAATGTAAATCCTTACATTTTAAAATGAAAACATGTTTTAAGATTACAGTTAGGGTTAATGTTACGGTTAGGCAAGTAGTGGTTATGGTTAGGGTAAGTTGTGGAAGCAAAACTGTGTGTGTGTGTGTGTGTGTGTGTGTGTGTGTGTGTGTGTGTGTGTGTGTGTGTGAGAGAGAGAGAGAGAGACATGTTACATGAGTCTCGGAACACATTTTTAGTCAACAGAGAAAGAACATTTTGGCTAAACCACAGAACAAAACCACATCCATTTGTGTGTCCCCTCGAAGATTGTACAAGAAGGTGTCCAAGTGGCCAAAAGTGAACGGAACAACTGAAATTCTCAAAGGTTTCTTTATTGGCATGACAAATAATAACATTTGTCAAGACATTGATGGGGTCCATCTATTTATCTATCTATTTATCTATCTGTCTGTCTGTCTGTCTGTCTGTCTCACTCACTCTCAGTCACTCACTTGCTGAACTGCTTAATCCTACTAGGATCGCAGGGAGGCAGGAGCTTATCACAGCCAACATTGGGCGAAGGCAGGGAACACCCTCAACAGCTTTCCAAACTATTGCAGGCCCAACACACACACATTCACACTTGGGAGCAAATTGGAACAGCCAATTAGAATAATGTGTATGTGTTTGGACTGTGGGAGGAAACTGGAGTACTAAGAGGAAATCCACGCAAGCAAGAGGCGAACATGCAAGTGGCTTAATCAGTTAAGGCGCAGGGTTACTGCTCCGAAGATCAGCGGTTCTATCACCACTATCACCACTGTTGGGCCCTTGAGCAAGGCCCTTAACCCTCAATTGCTCAGCTGGGACGCTGGTGCTGAATAATAAATAGATATCCCTGCTATCTAACCAAGAAAGGCTACATCCCATGCACTGACTGCCTTAGTCAATCACACTTCAGTACAAGCTGAATTGTGAAGATAGTCAGTGTAGTTTGTGTGAAAGAGGGATGCAGAGCATGACTGATGTTGTTATGAAAGGTTTAAATAACATACATGTACGCTGCTTGCAATAAGCACAGGGTTTTTTAATGAGATGGACTACACAAGCTTTAGAGTGGCCAGAAAAGCTGACCTTCACTTAACATGTGAACCCAGGTGAGTGACGCTTATAGAAATTCTATTAAAGCAACCGACTTTGTATATGTAATAAACAATAAATATTCACCTGCATCACTCACAGCAAGAAGGTCCTGGGCTTAAATCCCAGGCTCAGGGAGGGCATTTCTGTGTGGAGTTTGCATGGGAGTACTCCAGTTTCCTCCCACAGTCCAGTCAAGTCAAGTCAAGTCAAGTCAGTTTTATATGTAAAGCGCTTTTTACAATTGACATTGTCACAAAGCAGCTTTACATAGTAAAATTAAATTAGGGAGGAATCTAAAAATTTTTCTCTACAACCCCCTACACATTCCTGTCACATCCCACATCCCACATCATGCACATTAGGATAATTGGCTGTTCCAAATTGCCCTTTGGTTTGAGTGTGAGTGTGAATGAGTGTGTGTGTTAGCCCTGCGATTGACTGATAAGCTGCTCAAAATTGTCCCCATCTTTGCCAAGAGTAGGCTTAGATAGGCTCTAGCCTCCCTGTGACCCTAGTAGGATTAAACGGTTTGGCAAATTGATGGATGTATGTATGGATAGATGGTAGTTTATCTATGGGTGGGGCAAAAGAGGGGTTGGATTATTGGACTAAGTGCCCAAAATGATTGACTAGTCAAGTCAGAGACCAGATTTGAATCTGCATCAAAAAAAAAAGAGATTTGCCAACAAAAAAGTCTTCTGTTTCATTTTTGCATTTTACATTTAAGCAATATGTGCTTGAGCTAGTAGTTTCCATAGATGTTTAGTGCTAGTAATGAGGTTGAACAATTATCCAGGAAAGGCTAGTCTTTGAGGAGCAGAGATAGGCAGAGTTTGTCAACAAATGTGTTAAAAAATGTATTGAAATGTTTAAAAAATATTACTTAATGGAAGATAGAAAAGGAATTGCCTGTTAGGGTATATCATTCATATAAAATTCAAGAAATCTGACAAGGGATCAAGCCTTTGCTGAAATCCTAGTGCTGATCTCCAATAAATGAGAAGGCACAGCATCATAGCCTTTATTCATCAATAGCTGATTGTGGTAATGGATACCTGTCTGTGAACAGACACTGAAGATGGGGAAGGTAAGTGGTAAAGGTGATTTGATTAATGATTGTGCTCAGTATTGTGGATAATAGGAGAAGGCATAAAGGGTGGGGAATGCTGAGGGGTAGGGAGAGAGGGAACTGTGGCATGAGCTGTGTGTGTGTGTGTGTGTGTGTGTGTGTGTGTGAGAGAGAGAAAGATACATATCTTTTTCATGAATTGCCCAGATTGGCATCCTGATATAATGACACTATCAGGCCACATAAAGAATGGATTTTTAATGAGTCTTGGCAATACTCCTCCTAGCCTGACAGAAATCTGTCTGACATTCACTCCCACCCCAACTCCTATACTACACAGGATAGATTTCACTTCCCCTTCCATTACACAGTTTTCCAATCTCACAACTGAAGACATCCTACAAGTCATCTCATCATGCAATCCTACCACCTGCTCACTAGATCCAATTCCTTCCACAACACTCCAGACTATCTCACAAGATCTTCTCCCCTTTACCTCCACTATCATCAATAACTCTATATCATCTGGTCATGTACCAACAGCATTCAAAAGAGC
>JAOUQZ010000027.1:8086552-8098073 GCA_028564935.1 Neosilurus hyrtlii
TATATATATATATATATATATATTGTATCCTATATTTTATCTCATATGTATATTTTATTTTATTCTATATATTTTCTCATTTCTATCCTTTTGCATTTTATATTTATCTGACCTTTAAAAACCTTAACTGACCCTTAAATCCTTTAACAAATCCTTTAAACAAATTAAGTTATTGTTCTTTTCACAGTTAATGTCTTATATTTTTAGGTTTCATAAATTATTAATTGCTATTGGGTTGTAAAGACCATCTCAACCAATATAAGACTTTGTGTATACAGCTAAAAATTTGAGGCAGCCATGGCCTAATGGTTGGATTGGGAAAAGTTGGATTGGGCAGCACTTTCCCCTTCTTCCATCTTTATGGCTAAAGTACCCTTGAGCATGGTAACTAACCTCCAACTGCTCTCCGGGCATCAAATTGTGTGACTACCTACTGCTCAGTGTGTGTATGCTTACCTTTGATGGGTTCCTCCAGCACTATCTTGCAACATTTATGATGCTATTAAAAACACCACCTTTTCTCTGAAGACTCAATCTATTTAATTCATCACAAAGCCATTAGTTTTGCCCCTTCAGCAGCCCCTCATTTTGCTGATATAGCTACACAAGTGGGAACATGTAATACCTCTTATTATACTCTCCAGATAGTCAGATAAGTAAAAAAAAAAAGAGGTGGGGGGGTGCTTTGAATTGACATAATAATATTAAATATAGTTAAAGGAGATTTAAATTTAAAAAATCAATTAAATAACAAAGAATATATATACATAGAAAAAAATATGAAATAAATAAATATATACATAAATAAAAGTCAACATAGTGACCGTGCCAGCATGCAAAACATGTGAACCAGTGAGTGATCGGCAACAAGTGACGAGCAAGACCGTGTAACTGCGACCACAACTTCACAGCGGCCAGAGGCAGACCATGGCAGACCAGGGACCCGGGCCATCAGCAGGAACCTCGAAGCATGACCCCAAGCCTCCTCGCACCAAAGACAACCCCAGGCCTACTCAGATGGTGGCAAAGGAAAGCCAGAGCCACCCGCGGGGGCGGAGCAGAGGCCCAGGGGTAGAGGGTCCAGGGCCTTGGGGCCAAGTCAGAGGGGCCAGCACCCACCCTGATGCTCCGGCCACACAGCCCGGAAACCAGGGCACCTCATCTGATTAGAATGTCTCCCGAATGCCTCCCTGGTGTAGTGTTTCGGGCATGTCCAACCAGGAAGAGACCCTGGGGTCAACTAAGAAAACGCTGCAGGGACTATGTCTCTCAGCTGATCTGGGAACACCCGGAAGAGCTGGAGGGAGTGGCTGGGGAGAGAGACATTTGGACCTCACTGCTTAGTCTGCTGCCCCCGCTACCCGGCCCTGGAACGAGCGAAAGAAGAAGATGAAGATGAATGATAATAACAACCCCAGCTTTACACTCAAGATTGATCTGAACCTGCAATCTTTATTAGAACTAAAATAAATAAACTGGAAAAATAATAATACCCCGACAGATATCTATCCATAGAAAATGAGCTCATGCATGCGATGGCACTCAGAATTTACAGGAACTCACATTTTTACAAAGTGCCTCTTCAGGAGATACAAACAGTGCAGCAAGGCTTGCTTCGACAGCTGGCATCCTGCCCAGGCCAAATTCCGCCGGATCCTAGTTATCCTAATTAGCATCTATGATAATTACCTGTGCAAAGCTGTCCTAGCGCTGAGCTCAATTTACACACTACACACACTTACCAGTATGGTAATTTCATGTTCTGTTTTCACAATGGACTACACTACAGAAGGAAGGGCAGGACAAAATTTCAACTTACTTTCTTAAAATACATTTAAGGGTGGAGATTCCAAAATGGACATGAATTTAAGGATCGTCGAAGAATATGAAGAAGAATCATATTAATTTGACCACAATAAACCACAGTATTAATGCTGCATAAAAGCTTTAGATGTTATGCTGGAATAGCTGCCACTTAAATGATTTATGCTTCATGTGATACTGCTCACAGCTAAACCCTACTATCAGTCCAAAGATTTCAGATGCATCAAGAAAAGCAAAAGACCGAAGGATAATCACTTCGTTTCCTTTCCTCCAGCACTATCTTGCAACATTTATGATGCTGTTAAAAACACCACCTTTCCTCTGAAGACTCAATCTATTTAATTCATCACAAAGTCATTAGTTTTGCCCCCTCAGCAGCCCCTCATTTTGCTGATATAGCTGCACAAGTGGGAACATGTAATACCTCTTATTATACTCTCCAGATAGTCAGATAAGTAAAAAAAAAAAAAAGGCTGGGGGGGGGTGCTTTGAATTGACATAATAATATTAAATATAATTAAAGGAGATTTACTATAAAAGATCACTGCTTGTGGATTTAGTTAGAAAATAAAGAAAGAACAAATTAAAATGTAAAATAATTTAATATGGTTGTATAATTTTAAACATTTTATTTCATAATGTTGTTTAATGTGTTCTCTGCCTTCGCCCAGAGTTGAATGCAATCGTAGTAGGATTAAGCGGTTTGGCAAATAAATGAATGTTATTATCATTATCTTTTCTGTAGCTTTGTGTAATAAACAACTCTCATCTTGAGAGGGGAGAGGAGGTCAGACTTCTGGGGGGAACTCAGGGTACAGCCACTGCTCATCTGCATCCAAAGGAATCGATTACAGTGGTTTGGGCATCTGATTAGAATGCCTCCTGGTTGCCACCCTTTACAGCTTTTCCAAGCACTTCCAACTGGGAGGAGGCCCCAGGGTAGACCCAGAACTCGCTAGAGGGATTATATGATCCGTCTGGCCTGGGAATATCTTGGAATCCCCAAGAGGAGCTGGAGAGTGTCGCTGGGATTTCCTCCTAGACTTGCTGCCTCCTTGACCAGATCTTGGATAAGTGAAGGAAAATGGATAGAAGGACGGTTGATGTTCAAGGACATGGTAACCAGAGAATTTTTATAATAAAACAAACAAACAAAAAAGTTTACATCAGTCACTGTTATAGCCGGGATTACTGCTGCAACCAGATGTGATTAAATGTAAATGCAGTCCTTACTGCATGCAAGAAACATAAATCAATTCAACTTAGACCTCAGGGGCACTCATCTTACAATATGTTCTTTAGGATGTGGACATGACCAAATTAGGAAAAAACTCTTCTTTTTTTTGATTTTGCTAAACTGTTTTAATCTCGCAAGGGAAATTATTATCTCTGCATTTAACCCATCCAAAGTGAGCACAGATGTAAACAGTGAGCACACACACACGGAGCAGTGGGCTGCCACACACATTGGTGGCGTCCGGAGAGCAGTTGAGGCTTAGGTGCCTTGATCAAGGGCACTTGAGCCATGAAGGTGGAGGAAGGGAAGATGCAGCTCACTGCCACACATTTTCCCCGCTGGATCGGGAATCGAACCAGCAACCTTTTAGTCCCAAAGCCGCTTCCCTAACCATTAGGTTACAGCTGCCCCTTTTTTAGTTTAGGTTTTAAGAGATTCTCGAAGTCAGACATCTGGGTTCTGAATATGTGACTAACGAATGACAAGATATGGAAGATTAAAAGTTAGTAAAATTGAAGCAGCAGCCAAAACCAGGTATTCCATCAGCTCCCACAGCCTTCTTTGTTTATCTCACTCAAGCATCTTCTCATGTCTTTTGTGACAGCAGGAGATCAGTTATTTCATGGCCCTGCAATGCAGCTCTCGCCTGTTGGCTTAAAGCATGAACAGAATGTGTTGAGCTCCTTTAGCTCGTAGCAGCTGGTTTTGCTTTTGTGATTTGATTTGTGGACATACAGCGTGGATGAAAGTTGATGCTGAAGTGGTCTTCAAGCTGCATTTGCACTTTACACACTCTCCATAGAGCTTTCCTTAAGACTGACTCTTGGTTTGTTTTAGTTGTCTTAAAAGCGTTTGAGTGATGATCCAGATCTCACTACTCATCCAGAGCAAATTTGCATCAAAAAAATTTTACATCCTACATACCTCACTATTTCTCAATATTACAATACATATCCTAATGAAGACACTGACTGACGAAGCATACCCATTAAGGTTAACAAGAGAGCTCTTTTATCCTCATTACTGTTAGTACAGCCAAAACAGTCACACAACACTGATTTAACCCCCTTACAACTATTCTTCAGAAATTTAGTTTGCAGAAAGGCTGCCTTCATCCAATTTTATGTTGAGTGTCTTTGAGAAACACTTAAGGTGAACGAGGACCAACTTGTGTATATGATGTTTTATTTATTTGTTTATTATTAACGTAGGCATTTTATTGCTCTTGTAATTTAATTCAAATGCTTTCATTGAAGTTTCTTCTGAGGCAGTACATGTTATAGGGCTGTGCTCTAAATGAAAGGTGGACCTGTTGATTGCCAGCATATATAAAGAAACAAAAGGACAGTATGCAGAAGCAACTGCTCTATCCTAGCAAGTCACACCTTGAGTTGAAATGACAGGACAGGACAGGTGGGAACAGTATAAGATACAAATGGCGGTGCAGCATGGAAGCCCATCAGGTCTGCCTGATAACTTCAGCGCATAAAGAGACACCCCTCCTCTCCAGGATAACAACTTCTACTCACAATGACCCACCTTTAATATTCTTGTAGTCCACATGACATCACACCCACATGACTAGCCTGGCAATTACCAGAGCCATATTTGACCAAGTGAAATGAAAAGAGACAGAGGATTTTAACTAGCAGTTTAAGTTAGCAGTTATCCAGCAGGAATTCAATTTCCCTGGCCTCTGTTCAACTCTAATTTGTATGAACAGGGCGCTGCTGGCAGCAATGAATACCTTCTGTAACCCAGATTAGACCACTACACACGTGTAAAAAATGCTCAGTACAGGCTTGCAATACACATACACTCTTTAGCCCAGTGAAATATGGTGCCCATTGTTGTGAGGTTAGTCATGTGACCAGTACCCACATTTCTGACTTCAAGAATAAACCATGTTAGAAACTCCAGCCTGATTTTAGACCAAGTTTTCAAAACTTCCTCTCCCTAAATTAAACTGTTCCTGAATAACTTTTAAATCATGCAGGAACTGTATATCTTCACAAACTGTAATCACACAAAGCACCGTGCCTTCAGAGGGTTTTTCAAGAGGCATGGGCAGGTGTGCCACGTTTGCGCTGATTGGGGTGGGGGGTGGTTGCGTAGCAACCGGCGGTGCATGAGGAACCAGAGGTGACCAGGCTTATGCTATTGGAAACTGCAGTGCTTATTGCTGAAGATGTACTTTATGTAATTAAGTGTTGTAAAGGTGATCGGATATTTGGATAATGGAAATTAATATTTTACACAATGCACAGATGAAACAGCACACTAACTTTAATGCAGAAATGTTTACTTGATTTACCAAAGGGCATTTGTTTTTTGATGCATGTTGCATCAGCATGATGGCATAGTGGTTAGCACGTCTAGAAAGTCTTGGGTTTCAGGCTCAGTGAGGTCATTCCATGCTTGTGTGGGTTTCCTTCAGGTACTCCGGTTTCCTCCCACAATCCAAAGATGTGCACATTAGGCTAATTGGCTGTTCTTAATTGCTTCTCGGTATAAGTGTGAATGGCTGAGCGTGTGTGTTGTACCTCTGATGGCCCTGGCAAGCTCTTTAGGGTGTACCCTGCCTTCACTTAGTGTTGGCTTAGGTAGTGGGATTAAGTGGTTCGGCAAATGAATAGGTGAGTGAGAGAGTAAACTAGAATAAGTCTATTTCTGTAAATTTATTAATCTAAACTGCCACAGGTACAAATATCATGATCTAACCAAGTAAGTTAGCCTGAACAGTGTCAATAAATGTCATGAGTGATTAGCATACACTGTATACTATATCTTCCACTATCAGTTTATTTTGGCTACAAAATGAAAGGTTTCCCAGCAAAACCATTCCAGCTCACAGGCCTAGTATCTCTTATTCATGTGTTTGACAACTTTTTTGGTTCTGTGTCTATACAATCCCCATGTGTCTGTTTACAATAACCAGACCACATGACAGGAGAAACAATCTTGTGTATGCGAGATAACAGTGCAACACCCATTTGTAGAAAGCCCAAGTCCAAGGTTAAGCATTAAGAAATGGCAGGAGGCACTCGATTCAAAAAGAGATAATAGTAAAGTGCATTTTACAGTGCATTTTACTCTCTTTCATATGACACACACACACACACACACACACACGCTACACCCAGTATCTTAAACATACTGATTTTTTCACTGCTTACATCATCTGTGCCTGTGTTGATTGTCAGTATTTTGTTTTGTTGATAGGTCTGCGCTCACACCTCCAGGTGGGGTGTACATGTTTACATCTTCCAGATCATAGTGTCTGGGGTGAAGGGGTCATTGACACTTGCGTACAGAAATAAGCAACTGGTTTTACTTGCTGACTCATTCATTTGCGACTAGGGTAACGGGAAGACTGAAGGCTATCTCAGCTGACACTGGGTGAACAGCTCACCAGACCATCATAAGGCAACACACACACACATAAACACACACCAAATTAGCCTAATGTGCATTCCCTTGGACTGTGGGAGAAAACCCATGCAAGCATGGAAACTCCACACAGAAATGCCACAACCTGAGAATCAAACCCAGGAACTTTTAACCAATACTCCACCATGCCACCCAATAGTAATAATAATAATAAAATGAATACCTAATTTCAGCTTTTCCAAAAAAACACTTGCAGCTTTGGCATTGTACCCCTCATTTCCAGAAAATTAATATTTATATGGCATCACTTTAATGGTATCATGCAGAGATTCTATCAACTTGTCTCACTAGCATCTAAAAAGTATAGCAACATGGTTATTTCT
Organism: Neosilurus hyrtlii; assembly: GCA_028564935.1. NCBI lineage: Eukaryota > Metazoa > Chordata > Actinopteri > Siluriformes > Plotosidae > Neosilurus > Neosilurus hyrtlii. The sequence goes on from JAOUQZ010000027.1 coordinate 8,093,387, forward strand.
TTTATAACAAATGATTTAAAAGGATGGAGACAGCAACAGTTCAATATTTACTATGTTCTTTATTGCTATGTGCTCCCCATTACAACAAACAGCATCAGTAGTGTACACTTTAATTAAGACAAAAAGTACAAGCAAACAGATGATGGCAAGCTGTAAAACACTGACATGCTAGTTAGAGCATTTATGACTACATATAAAGGTAGCAATGGGTATATACATCTTGTTTCATATACTGTGGATCTGTCTGAGCCTTAGGGATTGTCAATTACAAATACTAAACTACAAATACTAAACTACAAATACTAAGCTACTTGGGCTTTTTGGGAGGGGGCTTTGCATAGCATTAGCAGCAAAGTTGTCAAAGGTAGCAAGTCAATGGCATTACAATGAAAATATATTTTTTAAGTTTTAAAATAAATCTCATATCTACATCAACATTTTCCATGTTTGTCTTTGTTTATTTTAAACCTTTCGAAAGTCAAGTCCACTAATTAACTGCAAGAACAGAGTAGTCTGGAAATTTAGTTACCTACTTGTACTTAAAAGCAACAGACAGTTGTGTTAGGCTTTTACACTAAATTCTTTTTTTAAACAGCTGAATTAGAGCTTTCTTAAAACTAATTTAAAACTTGTTTTCCTTGGGTTCTTTTTGTTGTGGAGCAAAAACTTTTATGCTACTTGGGGATATTCAGCTCTCACCTGCTCATGAAATAAAAGAGACTGGACAAAAAGCAGACAAGGAAGTCAATAAATACTCTAAAGTTCCTAATTTTATATACAACAGCCATACAGTAGCAAGGCAAGCATGACCAAATGGATTTTATGGAGTTTTGACTCCACTGTCAAGCACACTGGAGTTCCTCGTTATTGCAGTCAGATGCTATGTGGTTGAAACATTACCCTTTTTAAAAACAAACATCTTTCCCTTGACACTGCAGGCAAAAGCGTGCCACCTCATACAGTGTGCTTTTTACAGAAACGCTCTGTGTTAATTCTGCCTCAGTACCCTCAAAATATAGCCTTTCACAGCCTATGCACTCTGCTGGCATGTGATAGACTCGTACGTTGTGGTACCGCTGGGTTCTGACAAGTAAGTGTCTCTACATTTAGCTCTCTTGCTGGTGAAATACATGTTTAGCTTCAGAAAAGAATACAGTACAAGATAAGAAGGAAATTCCAGAAAATGGTTGTTAAATTCATAGCTTTGATATGAATCACTGATTCAAAAAAAATATGTTAAAATACAATTTTTGATAGGTTTACTGAGTAATGGCAACATACTGGATGAGGTGTATTGACAGCAAACAACTGAAAATAGTGGAAGATCTTCAGGTACCGTCATTTTACCCATAGAATGATATCTTACATTAAAAAAATTTGCACCATGTTTTAGTAAAAAATAATACTGACTATTACACATAGAGTATTTACAGGAACATTCATAAATATTTACTAAACAAACTCTTTGTGGTCGATTCTGGAACTCGATACAACTAGAAGCATTTCTGATCACTAGCGTCTATATCATGAATTAAATGTGCTGGAGGTTGCTGAAAAAGGACATCTGACTCATTTTCAAACATCTTTGGTGCCTCATGAAATGAAAAAACAAATCCCTAACAAACAAACACAAAAGAAAAACCCAGAAAATGTGTAAATGTCTAATGTGGTTCTGAATAAACATTTGGCAACATGAGCAAGAAACCAAAAAGTGAACCAGCACTTTACTTCCCTAAACCTCTCATAGAAATGATTTGGATGAAGATAAAGGATAAAGCTTTATTTCTACAGGAAGTCCAGAAATGTTAAAAAAGAAAAAAAGAAGAAAAATGTCTGTGTTAGCTTTCATCTTTCCACATTGGAAATGTCTAGCAGGCTATCCGTGTGCTGTGATGTAGTGCTGGAGAGGTTGTCTTTGTGCTGCTGATAGACTGTCATGGCAGGCAGGTTTCTAGCTCTGGCTTTAGTGACCTGCACCAGACGATTTGAAGTTTTGTTCTCAGCATTTGGTTTAAGAGCTTCAGCAGTGGACGTTTGCTTGGCTGAGCCTTTGAGTTGTTTGGGTATTTGAAGAGGCTGGTTAAGGGTTTGATTTACTGATGCTGAGAGGGTCTCGAGTAACTGTGAGGCTGAGCCAAACCTCACCTCCTCTTCAACTTCGGCAGCTTCAGTCAGGAGAGAAGAGAGAGTTCCACTGCGTTTATTGCAGGATTCACAGCACAGTTTACTGTAGCCTGGGATGGAACAGTATCGAGCAAGGACCTCCATCTGGCAGAATATGGACTTGTCTCCTCTACAAGGCTCATCTGTGACAAAAACAAATACTTCAGGTTGCCTACAATATATACAATTATTTATTTGAAAACTCATGCAATATTCTTTAACTCTGTATACATACATTGGTCACGTCAGGTTTAGGTCAACAGCATATTTTAGATGACAGGCATAGACTCAGTGTGCTTATAAGTGACACATTATGCCCATTTTCACACATTTACTTTGCAGTTCTTCAGGAAGTGCACACTGGGCAGCCTGTTTTTTTCTTCCATTCCTTATCAGTTTTTCTTTCTCTTTGTGCCTACTCTGCTCTGATTGATTGCCTTTCAACTACCGAAAGCTTCATGCTCCATGCTCTTGAAGGAAGACTGGGATTGCAAGAGATACCACTGTGCATGGGGCAATGGAAGAGGGCCAACTAATGAGAAAGCTCAGCACACAAAAAAAAAGTGTGCCCAAAACAAAGATTTGATGAAAACCTTTCCAAACCAGAGGGAAAACTGGAACGTGCTAACCTTATTATTTGTCACTGGTATCTGCAAACATGGCTATTCAACACTCAAACAACAGTAACTAGGGAAAAAATGAAAAAGCATATCCTCCCTTTAAAAGTAAATGACAGAGATGCAGGACAAACCAAACAAGACAAAAGTAAGATTAAAAACTTATTAAACATATATAAATTAGAGGGCAATAAGTGTATGACTCATGCACTTACTCATTTGCCAGAATCGTGTTGGGGCCGCGGGAAGGCTGAGCCCATCTTAGCCAACACTGGGTGAAGGCGGGGTACACTCTGAACAGTCAGAGCCAACACACACCCAACCATTCAAGCTTACACCAGGGGTCAATTTGTAATAGCTAATTAGCCTAATGTGCATGTCTTTGAACTGTAGGAGGAAACCGGAGTACCCGGAGGAAACCCATGCAAACATGGGATGACCATGCACAGAGATGCCTAAGCCTGAGATTTGAACCCAATACCTTCTTGCTGTGGGGTGGATGTGCTAACCACTATGTCACTGTGCTGCCCAATATATGTATAAAGTTGATCTGATTAATACAATAGGTGTAATAAAACAAATGTAAATAAAATAAATATGCAATAATAAAGTGCATTAATCCTGTAAATCACTTGAATTAAAAACAAAATAAGGTAAAACATGAACAAGATGAAAGGTACAAGAAAATGAGATAAAAAGTTTGTAATAAAAACTAATTTTAAGATTTTTAAAAGGCTTGAAAGGAGAAAAAAAACGTTTTCCAGGCCAGTTTTAAAATAATTCCCTGTTGGAGCAGACCTTATTTTGTGTGGTAAAGTATTCCAAAGTCTGGGAGCATAATGACTGAAGATCAGAAGACTGTTAAGTGATGATCTAAGTGGTCTAAGCAGTGTGTACAGTGTAGGAAAGAGTGAAGCCAATCTTAGATTTAAAAATGTTAAGTAGTATTTTTAATCTTTTATTTTTATTGGGAGAGCCACTTATCATTACAATTCAGATCCAGACAAAAGTCAAGCATTTAGACCAGTTTTAAATGTATTAATCCATTTTACGTGTATATCTTAAACAGAGTGTTCAGGGGGAAAACCCCTAATTGTTGGCTAAGAGTTTCTTGTACAAAAGAAAAGTAACAATATGATCAGGGTAATTTTGTTTGCATCCGGGAGCAGTATTGTCTAAGAATGGTACAACAGCAGAAAAGAAAATACTAATGAAATGATTAAAGTGCCATAAAAAGCTTTTTGCAATTTGCAACTTCTGTTTGTCTTTTTGTTTTGTAGTTCTGCACAAAATTGAAGTCACATCATAATTTACTGAAAAAAAAAAGTTTATGCAGCAGCGATATTACTGATGTGAAAAAGTAACTTCACTTGTTTTGCCACTTTTAGCAGCAACAACTGCAGTCAAACTGTGGTGGTGCAGTGGTTAGTGGTTAGCACTGTGTGGCTGCTTGGGTTTTCTTCTGATGATCCGGCTTCCTCCCCCCACAGTCCATGTGCGAGACATGTGAATTAGATCAACTGCACTAAACTACACTAAATTGACCATTGGTGTGGCTGTTTTATGTGAATGGTTGTTTATCTCTGTATCAACCCTATATTAGACTGGCATCCCGTTCATGGTGCATACACCTCTCACCTGAAATCAGCTGAGATTAGCTCCCTTGCGACTACTTTTTCATCCCTCATCATTTTTCATCAGGGATGAAAATGTAGTCTTTTTATTTTTTCTCACATACCATATATTTCGCTCTACTTTGATGTATTGAGCACTGTTCTACTGAAAATCGGCTCAGGACTTTAAATAAATAAATAAACAAATACATAAACACACACACACACACACACACACACACACACACACACACACACACTCAGTAGATTATACTGCCCCCTGCTGGAATAAGA
>JAOUQZ010000027.1:8101398-8123368 GCA_028564935.1 Neosilurus hyrtlii
TGTGTGTGTGTGTGTGTGTGTGTGTGTGTGTGTGTGTGTGTGTGTGTGTGTGCGCGCACGCATGCATGTGTGTGTGTGTGTAACATTTTAAATCCAGAACTAAGGCAAAAATATTAAAAATGCCAAGCAGGTCGGGGGTGAACACTTTTGTAAGTCACTGTAACTAGGTTATCTGTCTATGCAAGCTAGAAAAAAATATACTGCTATAAAATAGTATACAATATCACCCCAGAGTCTAATGTTCTGCTTTTCATTAAATGAGACTGCATGTACAAAAACCCTGGATATTTACAGTAGATGACAGAGGACTTGGACTAGCTGAGGATTAGCATAGTTTCTATTATATTAAAATAGGCTATAAGGTTACAGTTTTGAAGGTCAGAATGTACTTTCATTCATGGCATAAAGAGCAATTGTGGAAGAGAAGGAAATGGAAGGCAAAGGAAATTAAGGGAATTAGAGTATTCTGACACTTTATGCTCAAAATAAAAGGTCTGAACACCTCCTGAAAAGAAAAGAGTAAAAGAGTCAGGGAAAAGTGACCTGATCCACCTGATCCGATACTGACTCGGCTTAATACAAAACACACAAATACAAGGTTTTAGTTTAAAAAAAGGTTTCCAGTTTGTATATCAACTTTTGTGCCCATAGCACTAATAATGAAACATCAAATCGAATCGACATGCCATGCTAAGTTGTGCTTGTAAGAAGGTGGTAACCTGAAGTTAGATTAAACAAAACCATTAAATAAAAAGACCAATTTTTTTTTTTTTATAATTTTTTGCTCATTAGTGTTTCCGCCCTGCGATCGCCTGGCGAGCTGTCCAGGGTGTACTCTGCCCTCGCCCAGAGTCGGCTGAGATGGGAGCCAACCTCTGCGCGACCCTAATTAGGATTAAGCGCTTCAGAAAATGAATGAATGAATGTTTCAATTCTGGAGCCCAGTGGCAGTCATCTTGGTGAGGCCACCTTGCTTTAAGATCTCAAAATGAAGCTGTTGAAAACCAACACAGCTCGAAAACCTTGAGAATTTTACTGCTGACAGGCAGAATACATTAAATTTATTTAACTTTACCAATCATTTCACTGAGAATTGTATTAAATTAAAAAATAAATAAAAGAAAGCTTTGCCTAGCTGAAATTTGGCAAAAAAAAAACAAAAAAAGAAAGGATTCGAAATTAAATGATTGTCTTGGATGTAATTATTTTCATTTTCCCATCTTTTTATGCTATTTGAGTATAACTTTCAACAGTAAACTGGTCTCACCAAGATGGCTGCCAGCCAGCTTCAAAATTGAAACACTAATGCGAAATCTAGTTTTTTGTTTTATTTTCCTTTTAGATCAGTGATTGAAATAGGTGGAAGGTGTGGCTACTGCTTGGTTGAAGTGAAAACCTGCCCCCACAACTACCCATTGCAGATAAGAATGGACACCCCTGGGCTATACAAAACGGGCTCTACAGCATCAAATTAAACAGCTTGTTTTCACCACTGTCCAGCACATAATGTAATTATAAGTAATCCCTGCAACATGCAAAGGACCCTGTAGAGTTGTGTCAAATAAACACAGCCCACATTTATGCACTTATCAGGAAATGACAATTGTGAAATCTGACTTTTTTTAATTAATGTCTTAAAAATGAACATTTAAAAAAATTCTCACTTTCATGAATTGCTTAAATCACATTTTCATCTGCATCAATAGCATACACTCCTCCAACTGGATGGAAATAGGTTGCTAGTCCCTCCATTTCTTTTTTGTTGTCAAAATGCCAGATATTAAGAATAAGAAGTGTGCAGCATTTTACACTCAACATTTTACCTGTTTTGAGTACTCCATCCGCCTGACCATGATCAAAAAATCACATAACTGCTTGGTAAATTTTAATAATAAAAAAAAAACATGGTTCAGCCCACAACTGTGTGTGTAATAGTGAAACTAAGAGTATTTCCACATTCACAATGCAGTGATCACAGACAGGATTGGGAGTAAACAGCTGTGTGGCCATAAAAGGAGAATAATTGGAAGAAAAGGGTTTAATTAGCTAGCGAGCATTAAGAATGGGCTCTATAGCAACGGAAAAGGGTCATTAGGTCTGAAGGTCAGGAAAAGTGGCACAGTGGCCTGACTGAGGCCTTTCTGTGTGGAGTTCTTCTGTGTCCCGTGAATATTAAATCAACTTGCTACTCTTAATTGATCATAGGTGTGATTGTGAGTTTGAATGGTTGTTTGTCACCGTACTAGTCGTGAGATAGTTTGGCAGCCTCTCCAGGATGTGCCCCAACTCTTGCCTGAAGACAGCTGGGATTGCTTCAAGCTTCCCCTGCGACCATGACGGATAAGCAGTATAGACGAATGAGTGGTTTACGGTGACTTGAGAAATCGTTTTCATACATGAACTGGCCACCACAGAATCCTGACTTTAACCTCAGTGAAAGTCGTTTTTAAGTACGGAAAGATTTTATAGAGTGATTCAACTCTGCTTGCAGACAACAGAAGAACTTAGCAAGAATAAATGTTAAATTGCATAAGATTATCAAAAACGTCCCTGCAAATGCATATCAGTCAGCAGTAAACATGGTCCAATGACGCAGGTTGGGCTTTTTGCACCTGAACCTCGCGGCTCATCACAGCCATAGCTTATCCTGGTCTTCTCTTCGCGATGGCTTAGCTTATCCTGGACTTCTCATGGATGGGACTCTAGTCCATCACAGGATAATCTTCTCATATTTTTACTGGTACCTATTTATACTGCTTGGTGGACCAAGGCACACTTGTGGTTGAGACCTTGCCAAGGGGTCTTAGCACGGTGAGTCAAACAGGGTTTTTTGAGCCTATGACCTCTTAATCATGAGCCCAGCACCCTAACCACTACACCACCTACTCTATGGTCCAATCACATATAAGAGTGTGATTTTTTTTTCACAGACTGTGTATTATTTTAACTGTATTTTCTGGTGACTTACTGTAATCGTATTAGTGGGTGTAAAAAGAACAACACCAACAACACACACACACACATACACAAGAAAAAAGTAAAAAAAAAAACAGGTGGACTGGAAATGAGATGTACTCACTGTGGTTGTGTGCAGTCTTGGAGATTACACATCCTTCGGATGGGTTTAGGTTTTTTACTAATGTCACAGTAGCTTCTGTGTGCCATCTTAATGTCCCCCTTTTTACGGCATCCATATTTTGTGTACTGGAATCCTTATGTTTAAAAAAACAGAACAAATCTGAATGAGGTTATGTGGACTGGGCTTTCAAGTGCAAAAAAGAAAAGATGAAACAAATAACTAGTAGTAAGGAAAATGTGTTTTTAAACGATTACCTCCAGCACAAGGTTTTGAGCACTGGGACCAACTTTTCAAAGCCCACTCATACGTGTCCTCCTGAAGGACATTGTTGTTGTTTATTGGAACCGAGTCCTCATGGATCATGTATTTATATGTCAGTGACGATCTTGTCTCGTTGTCTTTGGGTATAATCTAGCAAAGGAAAGCAAAAGGTCACACACACACACACACACACACACACAATTCATAAGTGAAAGAGAACAGACATTGACTGCACTTTGCACAATGTGAAATTTTGAGTATGCTCGTATTCAGAAATAAATCATAAAAATGAAATGAAAATACAAGTACCTGTAGATAAATCAACTACACACCACTGGGGTGTTCAATTTTACCATGACACATTACATATTGCTTTATTTAGTATAGCCATATTAATATCCCATACAAATGTGGCTATAGCGACAGCTCACAGATGCCTTGCCTTGACATGTTTCAGACTGCCTGTCCAATTTAGCAACAATTACCACAATGCAGAAATTGTCATGTCATCGTGTTATTTAAAAGGAAAAATAATTGCATCTTCCCTGATACACTCTAAAGAGTCTCAGGAGTACACAGTATAGAGGAATCCTTTAATTAAAAAAATCTGAAATGTGTCACTGTTAACAATGCATCACATTACAGCAGCTAGGACTTTTGTTTTATTAGTTTAATCACATTATACTTTTTTCTCTTAGCAAAGTGTTTTCTCCATTTTTCTCTGCCCTAGCAAAGCCTTGGTTAATGGAATGCACAATTTGTTCACATTATTGTGCACATGTGCTGCTCACAAAACACTGTTGCAAATAAGAACCCCATACCATCAGCAATAAAAACATAATAACATCAATAAATAGAAAGCGCTCAGAGAGCGCAGGCCTTTGCCAAGTCACAAGAAATCTTTAAAAATTTTCTGCATCCAGACAATAATCTGGATCCCTGCCAAAATGTACCCATTCCTTGTATTATCCCTGACTCATCCAGAAAATTTCATCAAAATCTGTTTATAACTTTTTGAGTAATGTTGCTAACAGACAGACAAACAAACAAACAAACAAACAAACAAACCAACCAATGCCAGTAAAAACATAACCTCCTTGTTAGAGGTAACAGGTAGGCATGGTACATGTATATACTCTAGGAACTATAATTAAATGAATGATATTAAAATGTAATTGGATTATAAAATGATTAAATCATAAACGGTTTAAATGTTCATCAACCCAGATGAAATCAAATTGTTTCACACTCATTTTCACTAGATGCTACAAGATTCACATGTACAGGCAGTGCATTTATCTGCAGTATCTACTGTACATAACCTATAAACAAACTTGAATTACGGTCCAAGCCTGGCATCCTTTGTGTAGACACATACTCACTGATCATTCCTCAAATTTCCTGATTGGCTCCATCTATTGTAACATATAATGTTTCCCTCAATTTTTAACTATCACTCAATCTGCTGTGGAGGAGTAAGCAGTTGATCTCTAACACCTAAATTTTTCTGCCAGATGAGCATATCTATCACAAAACATGACACACATGCCTCTTACTGAACCTCACCCTGAGTATTAGCTCCATCTCGCAAGACTACTGATGTTCATTCTTTAGTTACTCCTGTGTTCATCTTTTCTTGTTACCTAGTAACACATAATGCTAACATATTGTAACCTCCTACATATTTCCACTCCTGATCTTGAGAAGCAAACTTAAGTCCAAGGATCAGGCAGCACAAATTATAGAAATACTTATTACAAATATAGGTTCAAGATTGACATGTTTAGTTCTGGAACAGGTTGAGCAAAGAACTTTAAGATTTAAGTGCTGTTTAAGATTTAAAAAATAATCATAATAAATAAATAAATGGTTTGTATGTGTGACCTAAAATCAGTCTCTTTATATATTTATAGCTATAGTAATTGCACAAATTTACAAGCATTTTTTAAAATAGATTTTCTGTTTGATAATTCCCCAGAAATTGTTAAGACAAACAAGCAAGCAAGTAAACAAACAAATAAATAAATACATAAAATAAAACATCCTTAAATAGCTAGATAGTCTAATGATCTCGAAGGAGAAAAAACTTTCTAAAATTAAATAGTTAATAAATAACACACATTTGTTTATTATGAAATGTCAATAAACAACTTAATTTGCATCAAGTTAATTTGCATCACGAATCTAAACCAGTGATGAGATACAAAAGCATATGTCTAGAAAATTGTTACCTAGCAACACTACTTAAACAGAATACTCATGATAAGTCTTTTATGTAGGAAGATTGAAAATCACAACATATTTAAACATCATAAGGAGAAGCCCGCTTTGGTTCCAATTAGTGGTGATACTTATCTTCCTTATAAAGACTTATACTGTCATGTTCAGGATATGACTCTAAATATACTGACAGTTTTTAAGTACAGAGACATATCAAAAGTAAATAGACCCCCCTCATTATATACGATAGTGGCACAAAAGTGGGCACAAAAAGTTCCACCCACGCGCACAAAGCAGAAGAGTAAAATATGATTTCCATGTCACTATTGTCTATATTAAGAAAAAAAAGAAAAGAAATTATGCTCCGTTAAAAAAATTGGGTCTATTCACGGCATAGTTTGCACATTATGTCAATTTAAAATGTTGGTCATTTTGGCTTAAGCTGTCAACAAAACTTTCCGTCTTCAGTAACTTTTTCACGAGCACATCTCCATCTGCTTGTACAGTGCTGTATACACAGTAAGTAAGACACTCAATGCAAAAATGCTAGCATTAAATCCCTCAGAGTTATTTACTTTCACCATAAAATTTACCTTAAACTAATCAATTTTAGCTACTTACAACTGCGAATATTACTTGCTGCAATCATTAGGAGGACAGAAATAAAAAACGAAATCTGATGAAACTAAAGTAGACAAACCATCAGTCGCTTTTCTATTGCACCTCTAGTGTGATCACACCCTTACATGAGGACTTTATTTTACAAATCATAGGTACATGGGTGATTTACCACAATAATATCTAAAACAGAAATTTCAATGAGACTTTTTTCAAAAACTACCCTTTTTTGTGTCCACTTTCTGTAGAATGTGTCAAGTTTTATCTGTAAAGCACTTTTGATCAAACTTGTTAATAAACTAGATTACAGTATATACATTGTTTCTGCAATGCTGCAAACACCAGAAGGAAAAGAGTTGTCTTGGGATTCCTTTTGCCACAGTTAAAAGAATTAAGTCTCTTTGGGTTTTCACACCCAAGTCTACAGGCTCATCACAGCCAGCTTATCCCAGTTTCTGTGACATGAAGCAACTGGGAGTTAAACTCCTCCTGGATTGGATGCTAGTCTATCACAGGTTACCGTTTGAGTGTTTTTATAGGTACCCATTTATACCATTAAGATGGCACACTTGTGGTCAAGACCTTACCAAAGAGTCTTAGCATTGTGAGGGTCTAACAGTCAACAGAGAGATTGTACAATTAACCAGCAAAGGCAAGAAATCAACAGCATCCTGCTTAGTTCCACCTGTGCCTTCTGACAGGTGTCTTCTGATGGTCAAGAGGACTGTTGAAAATAATCCCCATAAAAGTTGTAAAAACAACTGAGTGAGTCGGTAATGTCTGAGGTGAGGAATCTCCATTAATTTGGCTACTATGTATATGTATATGTATATCTACCCATAAACCTTTAAAAAAATTATGGAGTATATTTAATTTAGATAAGTCACTGTAATCTACATTGTACTATATTGAATATTCATTCTTTTTCAGTCTTTATTCTTGTCAGGGTCACACTGTGGGCATGCATATTAATAAAAATGTGTATTGTAATAAGTTTTGGTTATGATCAGTAGCGTTCAACACCAACAGCATCAACAGCAAGGCTTCCATCACCTACTAGTATAGTCTTTGTTGTTACTAATCTGTATGCAAGACCTAGCTTCAAAAATATAGTTCAAATATTGAAGCTATTAAAGAAGAACAGTTTCAAACATATGACCTTGATGCTGTATTTAATTAATTTCAAAATTTAATCAGTTCATTTGCTGGTGAAAATGATAAGCTCATATAAATCTAACATTTAACCATTCATTCGTGCAATATCTGCTAATGGAAATCTTACTAATGAAAGACCCATTATTAAGATATCTGCTAATGAGAATCTTATTAACGAGAGACTTGGGGGGAACACTGACAGACTGGAGCATAAGACCAATGTCAAAGACTGTAAGTAGCCAAAAATGGTTCTTTAGCTCCTGAACACGAACATGTACAAGCCTGTAAAGAAAAGCTACAGTATTTCAAACATGGGTGACCTATCACCACAAAATGAGGCTTAATGCACCAATCTCACTTTTCTGTCAATTAAAAAGACCCAAATATTTTAAAAACTGGAAAAAATATGACAAGGATATGACAAAAACAAATTTAATAAGTATAACTAATTTATTCAAGGGACCTTTTGAAAAAACTCAGTTTACTCAAAAAGTCTATTTGGTGTATTAAGACTAATTTTGTGGTGATGGGTCACATTTGACCTTGCAGTGACCCTGTTTGGTGGAATTCCAAAATCAAATAAGTTCATCTTTTGGTTTCAGTAATACGTTCATATAAATCATACAAACTTTCAACCACTTTCTTTCTTAATACGTGGAGCTACTGAAAACCTCAGGCAAACTACATTCATTCATTAATTTTCTGAACCGCTTGGTCCTAATTAGGGTCGCAAGGAGTCTGGAGTCCATCTCAGCCAACTTTGGCCGAGGGCAGACCAACAAACTGACAAATCAATATAATAGTTCCCCCACTCAGTGATATAGAAATAAATTTAATTAGCTGTGTAAAATTTATTATTAAATAATTTTATGTGGTGATATGTCCAAAAATTTTAATTACCAGAACAATGACTGCATCATGCAGTGGTCCATCTGTGTGCAGAGTCTCAGCATCATTTTCAGTGACATAGTCCCACTCCACTCCGAGGTCAATGAAGCTGCGTGACCTCACCTCATCTCCTTTACCATTCAGGATGTAGTGTCCTGTGGCTTGGTTCTTGATCGCTGAAACCAATCAAATACTACATTTGCAAATACTATTTGTGTTGACTAGAAATCATGAATCATAAGACAGATTCTAGATATGTAGGTATAATGTTACACACAATATAGAAAAATCAAAGGTAAGTTAAGTCAGCATTAGTAATTCATCACTAGCACTACTGAAGTATGTAGAAGAGAAGGAGAGAGGATGAAATAAGGAATTCAGTAACATATAATGATGCCCTCTGTGTTGAGAACTAGAGAATGAGCGAATGTTTTACTGGGAGAAAACCAGGTCCATTAATTATTGCTGTCAGACCTTAAACATATATTACTAGTGAATAATTGTATTAGTACTCTATCAATTCTTTTGGCATAGATCACCAATAAGATCACTATAGATTAACCAAGAGTTTGTTACATTATTATTTCTAAAATAAAGGTCTAATTTCACTCACATCAAATGAAAAGCACCCTATGATGTAACAATATTAAGCCTCCCAGTTAGCTAGCAATATTAATTATTAAATTAAAATTAATATTATTATTATTATTATTATTATTATAACTAAAGCTAATAGCAAGCCAGATTATATATACAGTACATGCAATCTTTGTTTATTAAATTAACTGTCTACAGGGTCACAGCCAAATTAGACTTAAGACTTTTAAGAACTTCCTCACAGCAAAAAGGTTCTGGGTTTGAGTACCGGGCTCAATTCAAGTGTTTCTGTGTGGAGTTTGCATGTTCTCCACGTGCTTGCATGGGTTTTTTCCAGGTATCCCGGTTTCCTCCCACAGTCCAAAGACATGCACATTAGGCTACTTGGCTGATCCAAACTGCCCATAGATGTGAGCGTGAATGGTAGCAAGTGTGTTAGCCCTGCGATGGACTGACTCTGTTCAGGGTGTACCCGTATTTGCCCAGAGAAAACTAAAATAGTCTCCTGCCTCTCCCTGACCCTGGTAGGATTAATTCGGTTGGGTACTTTTAAAACTTCCCAATGTATTTTTTAGCTACGTAAAAAAGACCAGGTATCCTCTCTGAGAATTCTGGCTAAAAACAAAATCTGAATGTTGTCAGATCGTTATTCTGATCAACATGAAGTTAATGCAAGAGACATTCAGTAAATTATTAACAAAATAGATATTGACAATTATTTCAAGATTTCTGATTACACTTCAGATTTTGACATTTCATGTCTAAAAATATTCATAAAACCCTTAACATGACTTGGAATTCTGTAAGACTTTCAAAAGATTGAGTGAAGACTTAAAACTAATTACAACCTTATTGTTAGATGGATGAATTCAATGCCTTTTAAGACTTCCAAGCATGTGCATGAGCCCTGGTCTCATAACTGGAATACAATTGCCACTTTACTTGAGTGAAACTGATGCAATTACTTAGCTCTCTGAACCAAAGATAAAGTAATTGCAATCCCTAAGCTGACTCCTCAAATAAGTTAGAATACTTTTAGTCTCTTTTGTACATTTGTCACTGCCCAGTCAGATCTTTTCCCCTGGAAGTTTTAGAAAAAGAATATATGCATGATTGAGGACTGAGCTGTAACAGAAAGAATATAAGGCTAATAAAGCATACAAGAGCCCATCAGTCAATTTTGTTCTCTTGGACCAATGGCAAAAGATGGCAGTGACATAATCACCATTCAACTCCTGACAATAGAGAGAACACTTTAATATTAAGCCAATTGAAAACACACCTCATGAAAAGTAATCATAATGTAACATTAACAAGGATATAGGTTTTAATTCATGCATTTTATTTATGACAATTCATGCATCCTATTTGTTAGACTGCTATAACTTACCAAGAATGTGAGGGGAGGCCTCATTTTCTTGGATGATCACATGTCTAGCCCCAGGAGGGATGAGGAACATCTTGAGGTAACCTTTGCACCAGAGTGAAACGGCAACAGAGACAAGATGTTCGAATAGAAAAGATAGTAGAAGCAGTTAGTAAGCACATCGAGTTCAACATGTAGGTTTTTTCTTTGAAGAGGTGGACATCACTTTGTTAGAAGGCCCATAGTTTTGCTCCTTGGCTCTAGAGAGGACAAGCCAGAGCCCACTACAGCTTGTGTCGTGTCCATCAAGAGAGGTTACAGATCCTACTAAAGAAGGTAACTTGGGAATGTGACCATAGGTTTGTTATTCAGACTTCATACAATACATTCGTCTTGTCTGCCGAAATCTTTTAATTATGCCCCAACACAACCTTCATGTGTACTGATATGGGAATGAATGAGACACCAAAAAATCAATAAAGTTGTTGAGACCTCAAATTATCTGCAGAGCCCCGTACTTATGCAAATGGCATAAAGCCATGAGCTCAATTTTGTTGTTGCTTCCGTACTCTCTCTTAGACTTTGAGGAAATGTTTTTGTCTTTTTTTTCTTCTTGAGGAGAAATAAGTTTTTGAATACCATTGGTAAGACAGATATATTATGGCTGTTTCTTTACTGAAAATAAAAGGTCTGCTTTTAGGCAGTGCCTTAATATTTGAATTAGCTACATCTTTGACGAATGTATAACAGAAGCTGCAAAGTCACACCTTGAGTCACTTTACAACAAAAGCACTATAAAAACTGAAGCACCTTTCCTGAGTTTGGATGTCCATTCCTCTTCAAAGCCATGTACCACTCACCAATAACATTTCTAGAGTCCTCACTTTCATTCAAATACACATGCCGTGCTCCCCTGGGCAGCAAGAAAACTCCTCTTGTCTTCCCTTGAAGAAAAATGGAACTGTTACATCTGTATTGTATTGCACTCTTTGACCACTGACTTAGAGGGTTGATAGTAAAATGGGGTTGTATAAGGGCCTCATACAATGAGAGACGATGGCTGACTTAGAGGTTTCAGTAGCAGTGGTGAGGTAAGAATGGCAAAGTGAGTTCAAAATGGCAAAATTGAAAAGGATCATAAAAGATAGCTACATAATACACTTTTGCACTAACCCTGGTTCTTGAAAGTTTGTGGAGTCACTTCTAAAGTACTGAAAGTTGCTCACAGAGCTTTTTCATGGCTTTTCTGATATTTCGTACTGCATGATATTATAAATATTTAACTGCATACTTTTACAGCATACTTTTTTTATTTATTCCAGTCAGTGGCAAAGAAAGCATTACAGCTGGAGGAAAACAAAAGATTAGGGAACACAGAATACTTGCAGATTTTGTTTTCCGAAAAAGGCATTTCTTTTTGGCATCTCTTGGTTAATTTTTTTCCTGTTAAGAAAGTGAGTACACATTCACATTAGCACAGTGTTAGAAACATTTTACAGCATTGACTTCATTCATGCAGACAACAATGCCATGAAACGTAGCAGTGAAATAATAAAAGTTGTGTGTTATGACTTGTTATTGATAATCACAAGGCACATTATCCATTAGTCAGGAGTCATGTTCTTTCATCAAATATGATATATCGCATTGTGAAAACAAGCACAGGCCTTAGCATGCAGTTTTGCAATTTACTGTTACAAGTGGCATTATTCCATTTAAGAAATGTTTAGTGCTAAAAAGTGTCCAAAGTTGGACACACTTGATTGAACCTCAGACGGATAAAACTACACCAAGCTTTGTTGTGATCAGAAAATAATCCATACCAGAGTGGTGTAATAACTTTCAACAAGCTTCTCCTATTCTTGTAATATGAAAGAAATTTCATTAGAAAAACATACTGACTATTGCTTCAATAAACTTATACCAATTTTTTCCATATTTATATATATAAATATATGAATATGAATACGAATATATATATATATATATATATATATCCCCTGATGAGTGGGTAACCATGAAACAGGCTTGTCAGGATGAAATTGTAGTACTATTATTTTTCCCCACATACAATATATTTAGCTCTACTTCGACGTATGGAGCACTGTTTTGCGGAAAATCGACTCAAGACTTTATCTATATCTATCTATCTATCTATCTATCTATCTCTATCTCTATATATATATATATATATATTGGACTTTTGTTTTTTTCTGTTTATAACAGAATATGTACAAAGGGAAAATAGTATGTTTCACCGCTAGCAAAAACAGAGACAAAAGCAGCATTTAAATGCTAAAAATCCATGTCCAACTAAACTTGAAGAGCTTCTGTGCCGCAATTAATTAAAAAGAGGTTTCAGCCACTTTGACAGTTCCTCCAATCATCATGCACCATCCCTGAGTCCTGACCTGCCCACTCCCCACTGACTGCCAGATAAGCTCGGCTTCCAGAAACGAGACGTTTTTCAAGCATTTGTTTAATGAACATCTTACTTTGCTGGCTGAAAGCAGAGTGTAACCCAAATGCCATAAGACTCAGAAAAGCTGCGCTTCAGTTGGTTTTCTTGTTGGACTTCTTGTAAGAAATTAATACTGATTCTGAATCAATTAACCATCAACTGGCACACTGAACACATATTTGACAAATATTAGTGAGCAGCAACCATTGTTATGCATATATATATATATATATATATATATATATATATATAGATACTTTTTTTTTTTTTAGTTTTCTGATCACACATGCACGCAGAGGTTAACAAGTGCATATACATGTGTATATCAGTCACACCATGAAGGTTAAGTGCATTCAGTTAGACAGCTTCAATACCTTAAAAATGGATTATTTTTGACAGGAATTATTATTTAATCAATGCAGTCTGATATGTAATGGCATAATAATTACTGAGACATGCATTTATTACACAAATCCGACCCACTGTAAAGTCATCACTGCATGGTGGTTTACACGTTCCATAATTTATTTACATTACTTATCTAAAACCACTCCCAATCCTGCAGCTTCACACAAATAGTATTTTTCAATATGGGTGCACTTGCCACTTCTGCTGTGTGTTGCTAATGCTAGATGGATTAAAAACTGTTTATGTTACAAATCCACAGTTTAATATTACTCAGTTCACAGTCTTTTCATGTTTTCAGCATGTATTCTCTAACATGTATAATGGGTTTAATCAAATATTAACTTTGAGTGGTAGCTTGTTTTAGTAGCTAAATGCTAAATCCTATTCATATACCTGTACTCAATACTTACTACCCTAGGTTATCCAGATTATTTCTAAATTTGTTTTTATCATCGATAATATGTACCACAGATTTTGCTTTTAAATAAAGGAAGCACGTGCACTGTCTTTGGGAGCAATTTAGCCCCAAATGAAGGACAATATCCTAGGACATAAGTGTGCCCATTAGAAATCATGAATAAGAAGCAAAAACAATATACCTGCTTTTTTGGGAGTTCGAGTAAAGGTTCCTTTCACAGTTCTGCAGTGGGAGTTGTCACCCCCGCATACTCCACACTTATCTTCCTCCTTCTTGGAACCTATCTCTTTATTACAGCCCACTTTCTAAAAGACAGAAAGACAGTGGCAGATAAACAATATTCCTATTACTCTGAAGCCACTCCATCCATCCATTTGCCAAACCACTTAATCCCACTAGGGTTGTGGGGAGGCTGGAGCCTATCTCAGTCGACTCTGGACAAAAGCGAGGTATAGCCTGAACAGCTCACCATTATAGGGGCAACAAACACACAACTATTCATGCTCAAATTCATAGCTAGGGGCAATTTGGAACAGCCATTTAGCCTAATTTGCATGTCTTTCAATTGTGGGAGGAAGCTGGAATACACAGAGGACACCCACACAAGCACAGAGAGAACATGCCAACTCTACACAGAAACACCCTCATCGAGCACAGGACTCAAACCTAGGACCTTCTTGCTGTGAGGCAGACATTCCAATCACTATGCCACTGTGCCGAACCTGAACGAATCTGAGACTGCTATTATTAGTAGTAGTAGATGCAGATGGCACGACGGTGATCAAAGTGCACTGCCTTAAAATTATAATGACATGGTCTTCTGGAAAAGGCTCAGGCGCTTTACCTTAGTCCTTATTTGTTTTAGTTTTTTAGTAGTTTCTGATCCGTTTTTGTCTCAAGCTTTTGTTGTTTTGGTGTTTGACATTTGCATTCAGGGACCATTTGCTGTTTGCTGTTGCACTGATGTTACATCACTACATGGTATAAAAGGCAACTTAAGACACAGCTGTCAGAAGCTTACCACACATTCCCCCCGTACACAGATGCTGTAGGGATCTTTATAGGAGCACCGAGTGCCATCATGCACCAGCTGCTTCATGTATGCCACATCGCTTGTCTCCTTCGACTGGCAATACAAGTGACATCTCTTGCTGGCTGGAAGAAAGCAAAAAGCACTTCTTAACTATTTTGCTTTGTTTCAGAATATGATTACCCGATTAAACTTTTCCAGCCACATACTGTGGCTGAATATCTCTCATTAAAAAGATTTATTATTTTTTTACCAGTATTGACGTAAATAAGTCTTTTTAATACAAGAATAAATAAAAACTTGTGATCATAAAACAAAAAAATGCTATTTCACTTCCTAGTATTTTCCTGCATCTGATATTGCCCAGACATGTGATTTTTTTTTTTGATTTAGATTCAAATATACTTAATTTTAAAAATATATGTCCATATTTACTTTGAGGAAATTAGTCCACATTCAGATTTTATGGATATGTTTGATTTTCTTTTTTTATACTAGCCTTGCACAAACTGCTAATTAGAACTTTAAATTAACCCTCAAGTTCTGGTATAAAAATGCATATTCTAATTACTATTCTCCATACATATTTTATGGAATTAGTAGGGATAATTTGCTCATCTTATCATCTGTGATTATGCCCTTTATTCTCATTAATTGAATGATTCCATTTTTTTCACTGTTATAGGGCTTATCCTTCTAATGCTACTTAATTGCATTAGAAGGATAAGGATTGTATTATGTAAAATACAAGGGGCAAATGCAAGAGCTGTTGGTGGTAATACAGCAGTTCACTGAAGTGCAGCACTCAGAGAAGCCTAGTTCAGTGCCTCATTTACAGAGACAGACATGACATTGATGTGCACTCTGTGGCTGTTCTCATTCCTTAAGCATGACAATAAGAACACCTAGCAGAGAATACTGATGCCCTACCATTCATTTACACCTAATTTACACGTAAGTGCAAACATCATGTGGCCACTGGTGATTGCCCCAAGTTAATACATTTAACAGAATAGGTCATCAACCCCACGTCCCATTTCTCTTTGTTCGTACTTACTTTGCATTTATGTATGAAGTTCTATAAGTGCACTATTTAGCATGATTATTTAGGCTCCTATTCAAGCTTCCTATATAACATGTGGTCCTAAAAAAACAAAAACAAAAAACAAACAAACAAACAAACAAACAAAAAACAGTTTAGCGCATCAGACTCTTTGCTTCCACATAGGAATTACACTGAAAACCACCACTACATTTTAATGATCTCTAAATTCTGAGTCACAGCTTGTTTTCCTTATCTGCAGTTGTTTAAGAATGTGAATATTTATATTCTTATTATTAATAGCAAACATAAAATTATAATACCATGTACAAAATATCACTGCACATGTATAGTTATTGTAGTGAATCATTGTCCTGATGACCTACAGAATAAGAGAAAGCAGAGTAAAGAGGGTTTTCTTTATCTTTTTCAACAGGTTACTGTAAACGGACATCAATATACCACATCGATTCACAATTACAGACCTGGCCTCGGGTGTGATCCTTTCTATAGAGAGATGCACGTTATCCTACTAGGAAATGCACTTTTTCTCCGACGCACCATGCTCATCACCATCAAACCTCACAGAACTCGACCAGGCAACTGAGTGCTTTGAGATAAATTTGTGCTATACTATAGAAAACGTAGCTCCTCTTAAAAGAAAACTATTTAGAGAGAAAAGATTAGCGCTCTGGTATAATGACGATGCACACACACTAAAACAGAACACCTGGAAATTTGAGCAAAAAGCAATCAAACTAAATTAATGGTATTCCAGTTAGCTTGGAATAAGAGTCTCCTAACCTAGAGCAACATATTTATCAAATCTAATATAGATACTTATTTAATACTATTGTGCAATTAACTAGGAATAAAGCCATTAATAAAACATGTAGATTATCAACTTATAGCAGTGAAAAATTTATGAACTTTTTTAATGTTAAAATTGAAAATGTCAGGCTAAAAATGAATTCAGATCAGAAATTTTCTCATCAAAAACAACCTGTGTGCTAGATCCAGTACCTACCTGTTTCTTTAAACAGATACTACCAGTGGTGGTCAACCCTTTAAATGTAATTAATTCTTCCCTTAGCACTGCATATGTACCTAAATATTTAAAATTAGCAGTTATCAAACCTCTGATTAAAAACCTGACCTCAACCTCTGTCATCTGTCAAACTACAGACCAATATTAAATCTCCCTTTTATCTCCAAGATCTTTGAAAAAGCTGTATCCCAGCTATAGTAGTATAACATAGTTATCTTCATATCTATATCGGAATAACATTAATGAAATGCATCAGTCAGGTTTTAGGCCTCATTATAGTGCAGCGACAGAACGTGTTAAGGTGGTGAATAATCTACTAGCAGCCTCTGACCAAGGCTATGTCTCCATGCTTGTGTTACTTGACCTTAGTGCAGCCCTTGACACTACTGATTATACTATTCTCCTTGATAGGTTAGTAAATGTTGCTGGAGTAAAGGGAACAGCCCTCTCTTGGTTTAGATCTTATTTAACTGACAATTATCAGTTTAAAGATGTAAATGGTGATTCTCTGTATGCTCTAACGTAAAGTTTGGTGTGCCACTAGGTTCTCTTCTAGGCCCACTGCTTATTTCCTTATGCATTCTCCCTTTGGGTAATATTATTCACGAACATGGTAT
Source organism: Neosilurus hyrtlii (assembly GCA_028564935.1). Classification (NCBI taxonomy): domain Eukaryota; kingdom Metazoa; phylum Chordata; class Actinopteri; order Siluriformes; family Plotosidae; genus Neosilurus; species Neosilurus hyrtlii. The sequence goes on from JAOUQZ010000027.1 coordinate 8,118,607, forward strand.
TAGTTCCACTGTTACGCTGATGACACACAGTTATATATTTTAGCAATGCCAGATGAGATACCAGCTTAATAACATTGAAAAATGTGTAAACGACATTAAACATGGGGTTCCGCTTAATAAATTCTGATAAGACAGAAGTACTTGTACTCGGATCACAGACTGCTATAAATAAGGTTTCTGAATATGTAGTAACTTTGGATGGTGTTTCAGTTTCATTATGTGCAGTAATAAAGGACCTTGGTGTGATTATTGAGCCATTTTTCATTTGAAGATCATGTAGATAGTATTAAAATTCTTTCGTCTCAGAAAAATTGCTTAAATAAGTTATATGATGTCACTGCATGATGCAGAAAAAACTGATCATACTTTTGTTACCTTAAGATTATATTACTGTAACGTGTTAGTGTCTGGACGTTCTAATAGGTCAATAAACAAGCTCCACTTAGTACAGAACGCAGCGCCAAGAGTCCTTACTATATCCAGAAGATATGAACACATCACCTCTTATTTACACTGTACTGGCTCACAATTAAATTTCACTTCGAATATGAAATATCAGTTTTAACCTATGAAGCACTTAATGGTCTTGTGTCACATTATCTTAGTGAACTTCTTGTCGTTTATGATCCACCACATCCACTTAGATCAAAAGATGCAGGTTAGTGATACCTCAAATAATGAAGACTACTGCAGGGGCAGAGATTTCTCTTACAAAACCCCACAGTTATGGAACAACCTTCCTGTTAATGTACGGGACTTAAACTCAGTCTCTGTTTTTAAGACTAGACTGAAAACATACTAGTTTAGTCAAGAATTTGGTTAATAGACTTCTATTATGTAAAGGAGCAGAGGTGGTTCTCAGGCATAGGGAGTTCTGGTAAAATGTGATGTTTGGATGCTGTCACTCCCTTACATGCTTACCCATTTCCATCGACAGTAGATTGCCTCATGTTACAGAGTGCCCTCATGTCTGTCTTCCTTTTTTTTTAATTATTCATTTAACCCATCCAAAGTGAGCACACTCACTTGTATACAGTAAGTACACACACTCAGAGCAGTGGGCTGCCACACACTGGGGTGCCCGGAGAGCAGTTGGGAGTTAAGTGCCTTGTTCAAAGGCACTTAACCGTGAAGGTGGAGGAAAGAAAGGTGCAGCTCACTCCCCCACCGTGACCCATTATCTGCTGGTTTGGGAATCGAACCAGCGACCTTTCCGTCCCAAAGCCGCTTCTCTAACCATTAGGCTATGGCTGCCCCCTAATCTAAAGTCTTTAACAAAAATGATTCAGGACTAGAACTACCATTACAGTTATAAGATAACTTCTAGATTTCATGTTAAACTATAATGAAGTTTATGCTACTTGAGCCTTTGAGTCTGGTTTCTCTCAAGGTTTCTTTCTCGTCTTTCTTGTCTTGTCTCTTGCCACCATTGCAACGGGCTTGCTCATTGTGTATAGGTTAATGTTTAAATTTTTTATCATATTTGTTGTTACTATATAAAGCTGCTTTACGACAATGTCAGTTGTAAAAATCGCTATACAAATAAAACTGAATTGAATTGTACTGACTCTCTCAATTCGTGGAGATCATGGGCATCGTGCCCCAGTGTAAACCCAGGGTAACAGAGTATATAGTGTCATCCAGGACACATGATAAACCGAGTTTTTACCTGTGCATGCACACTCACCATCTGGGTGCTCATAAGGAAGCCAATGGTGCTTGGTATTCTGGTACTCAAAGTGGGAGTTGCGGAGCTGACACTGCTGGGCTCTGAAGTCCTCAAAGTGCTTGGGGCAGTCATCTGTGTTGCACAGTTGATATTCATAATTGACCCCTGGGCAGTCCTGCCCACCATTAGATGGACTGTGTTAAAAAGTCAAAAGAAAATATTAGAAAATTAGCACATGGTAAAAGAACACTGTGCAATTGGCTTCTAGAGGACTGAGTAAACAATTATTACTTTATTTTAACCAGCAGATTCTGGAGAATATAGAAGGCCACACAGCTTTAATAATTTGAATTTATGTGTCTTTATGTTTTTTCATGTTTTAATTTTTCATAGAAACCATACCAATATATTGTCAAAAATGAACAACACATTAGGGCATGATGGGGTTAGCACTGTTGATCTATAGCAGGCAGGTTTGAACATGCCATTCAACTGCACTCTGGTTTCCACTAAAAGTCCACAAGCTGCAGACTTTGTGTGTGTGTGTGTGTGTGTGTGTGTGTGTGTGTGTGTGTGTGTGTGTGTGTGTGTCTGCAGATTTAAGTAAAAGTGATCTGGAAGGTGAATAAATAGAGTGTCAAAGTCGCCTGTCTCTGCTTTCTCAGTACCTTGAACCAGGGAAGTGTCACAAGTGACCTTTCCCCCTTGCCACAATTCTTTGGACCCTCACCTGCTTTCAACACAGTCAACAGTAAGCAGTCATATGTTTATGTTTAAAAAGTTTCCCCTTTTTTGAATACAAAATTTAAAAGTGCTTAAACTTTAAGTAAAATTTAAAAAATTTTAAATGGTGTGTAATATTTATACAATTATTTTTGCCCATTTTCTTTAAGGGTGGGGCACAAATCATTCTGTATGTGACCCAAGAGAACTTATCTGTGAATATTATAGGACTGTGAATCTGAACATACGCTGGGTTGTTGCACTGACGAGTCCTGAAGCGGACGCCGGTTCCACAGGATCGTGAGCATGAACCATACTTTGTCCACAAGCCCCAAGCTCCATCCTGCTTCACCTGGTTGGCATTTTTCCACATGCAGTGACCTTTGTAGCACCACTAGAGAAAGGAGGAATATGGCTTGATTTATTTTTTAACAAAAATAAATAAACAAAATATTACAAAGATATGTTGGATTTACCTTGCCCGGTGCACATTCGGTGCCATCCAGTGGTGGTCCTTTTTTAGTTTTGCAGAAATAAGGGTTGTCCGGATGGCTACACCACAGCTGTTTACAAGGATCAAATGTACGGAACTAACAGGAAAGGACAAGTGTAACATAGTATATTAGGGAGAAAAAGAAAATTACATGTTGGTTGTACATTATTCTAGAGCAGCTCTGTCAATATGATAACAATGGCATAGTTATCCTTGATCATTAAATAACTCTTTATATACCAGTATGCACACTACATGCTCCAGGGATACTAGTTGCACCACAAGAGGAATGAAGGCACAAGATGTGTCAACTGTCATCAGTAAAAGATTTGTAAGAATTTTTCGCTATTAGAGCCCCTATTGGTGAACATACCAACAGAAGAAAGCTTTTTCTCTCTACACTTACTGAGGTGCATATTTTGTATCCAACTCCAAAATCAAAACGACACTGCTCATCCATGGAGTAATTTATGCCAGGAAGTTCAGGGAGCTGGGGCCAGTCATGCTTGAAAGGATCATCCAGTAAGCAGTCATAGGAACTGTGAGAAACCAATAAAAAAAAAAAAAATCTGTTATAATTTGGGGCCTACTAGGTGAAATAGACTGCAAGTGAATTTGACTTTTTTCAACGCAGAGAAAGATACGGTAAAATAAAATGAAAGCAGTAGTTCTTAAAGGATTAGGTCATAGTGAGGAGGAAAATGGATGAGGCATGCTTTCAAAGTGGTCTCACATTAATGAGTAACTGTGAATGTCAAGATTTCATCTACATTTGAAATACAGGTTTCTGCTGTGCACAGCGTCTTGAGTGCATTTGATTCACTGCCCAGCAAGCACTGCCCTGCTACCTGAATATTTCAGAAAGCTGTTCGATGTTTGTCTTTAGCAGAATATAATTAGCTCTTTGAAATCAGTTGGTGACGAAAACAAAGCTTTTCTTCACATTGTATTGAGACAATAGACAATAATTAAACCATATGCTCCCTTTAAAAACTAAAAAATGCACTTACCTATTCCACTTGTAGACAAAAATCGTTCTGTGCATAGTGATATTAACTTTATTTCATATACAGTACTTCATTTACATAAAGTTGTGAAAGAATTTTGAATGTTCAGCCATCTTTATTCTTTGTGACGGTTTAGCCCAACTGTGAAGCAAGAAATTACAATGATTTATAATTAGCTACTGAAAAAATGTCACAGACCCACTTAAGTAAATGGCAAATAAGAGAGTTTGAGTGTCACTAAAAGATGAACTCAATTTCCATGTTTTATTAAAGTTGTGTCTCACTGAAAGACACCGCAGAATATGTCATAATTCAGAATAAGGTGATCCATAGATCACAGGTGACTTACAACAGCTTTAAAATCATTTTATTAAACTTGAACGTATTCCACTACCAAATTACTGAATAATGAAAATATACTCTTCCCACGTTACAAAAGAGCAATAAAATATGAATTGTGGGTGCTGCAACAATAAAAAAAATATCTGGAAGGTGAAAACTTGCAGTAATTGGCTTTGTGCACACACTTCTCTTCAAAACATTTAAAACCCCATCAAGATAAACTTTTGTTTAAAAAAGAATCAAGTGGGAATCCTAATTTGGCAGCACAGTAGAGCGGTGGTTAACACTTCAGCCGCACTGGTTTCCTCCCACAGTTGAAAGGTGTGTCAAGGCTGCTTTTTGCAGATGACGTTGTCCTTTTGGCTTCATTGAGCCAGGACCTTCCGCTTTCGCTGGAGCGATTCGCAGCTGAGTGTGAAGCGACTGGGATGAGAATCAGCACCTCCAAGTTCGAGGCCATGGTTCTCAGTCGGAAAAGGGTGGAATGCCCCCTCCGGGTCTGGAATGAGGTCTTGCCCCAAGTGGAGG